>CALZFC010000001.1:5920000-5925000 GCA_945643635.1 Allodiplogaster sudhausi | reverse complement strand
AGAAAGAAAGAGAGAGGGAGAGAGAGAGAGGAGAAAGAGAAGAGAGAGGGAGAGAGAGAGAGAAGGAGAGAGAGAGAGAGGGAGAGAGAGAGAGAGAGGGAGAGAGACTACATAGAGAACAAGAATGCACCGAATACGGAAGAGGGCGTAATCACGTCAGGGCAACTTGCTTCAATCTCTCTCTTTCTCTCTCTTTCTTTCTCTCGTCCTTTCTCTACTTCTCTGTTCCTCAGAAAAAGTTAAAAGTCACTGAAACAAGAAAGAGGATACTGCCTCTCCCCTAGGCAGAGAAGAGAGAAGAGAGAGAGATAAAGAGAGAGAGAGAGAGATAAAGAGAGAGAGAGAGAGAGAGAGAGAGAGAGAGAGAGAAAGAGAAAAAGGGCTCGGCTGGGAATGCCTAATCCCGAATCCGGATATTAAAGAAGAGAGGGAGCAGAGTGAGAAGGGCACGGAAAGCTGAACAAAGCGAGAGAAAGTAAAGCAAGTTTACGATCTCTTAGCAGCTGTTCTGATTCTGGTTCCGAGAGCCAAGGGAGCAAAGAATCAACCAAATAAGCAGAATAAGAAAAAAAGTTGGGCGAGAAAAAGAACAACAAAAAAAGAAACTAAAAAAATGCTTCCTCTTGCCAAGCTATGTAGCAATGCGCGGACAGCTAGGCGTCAGCGGAAGCGAAATAAACTGGACCCCGGAGGAATGGCGGGTTAGAGGATATAGGGGAAGGGGAAAGGAAGAGTGAGAAGAGAGAGAGAGAAATAGAGAGCGCGAGAGAGAGAGAAGAGAAACAGAAAATGAGACACAGAGTGCGCAACGGGCCTGCACTCTGTGCACTTTTTGCGCGCGAGGCCTAACCTCCCTCCGTTGCTCGCCTAAGGGCATGAATGGATGAAAAGGATAGAGTGAGAGGGGGAGAGAGAGAGAGCGAGAGAAGGGAGAGAGAGAGAGAGAGAGAGAAGAAAGAAGGAAGGAATAAAGTGCGATAGAATTGTGAAGTGCACTGGGCGATGACTGTCTCTCTCTCAGACGCACATACAACCACCATACTCTGTAGATATGCCCTTTTCTAGTAGACAGCTACCAGACACCTATCTTCTCTCTCTCTCTCTCTCTCTCTCTCTGTCTTTCTCACTCTCTGTATCTCTCTCTCTCTCTCTGTTTCTCACTCTCTCTCTCTCTCTCTTTCTTACTCTCTCTCTGTCTCCCTCTCTCTCTCTGTCTCCCTCTCCTCTCTCTCTCTCTCTCTCTCTCTCTCTCTCTCTCTCTGTCTCCTCTCTCTCTCCCCTCAATGCGCTCTAGCACTTTTAGTGCTCAGCAGAGTGCATCCTTCCCTGGCTACTAATCTATCGAGATCGGTACCTGGTAGGCCTTCCATTTCACCAGGAGTTCAAAGTGGAAGATTGGCACGACATGGCCTTCTAACCATAAGTGTACGGATGGAAAAGTTCGCTGAATGTTCACTGCCTCATTCTCATTCTTATTCTCACAGTTTAAACTACGAGCATCTCTCTCTCTATTCTCTCTCTCTCTCTCTCTCTCTCTCTCTCTCTCTCTGCCTCACTCACGCATTTCCAATGAATAATGCTGCTGAAAATTGGAAATACAATTCAGAGTTCAGCCGACATCAGAGGCAACGCTCGAGCATGGCTCTGGCGTCAATGCACAACACTTCAGTCAATGAGATGGCAGAAGAGAGAGATAAAGAGAGAGAGAGAGAGAGAGAGAGAGAGAGAGAGAGAGAAAGAGAACTAGATAGAGAGATGAGAGAGAAAGAGAGAGAGAGACACAGACAACGAGAGAGAGAGAGAGACATTTAGAGAAAGAGAGAAAGAGACAGAGAGATAGAAAGAAAAATTTAGAGAGAAAGAGAGAGAGAGGGAGAGAGAGACAGAGATCGAGAGAGAGGGAGAGAGAGACAGAGATCGAGAGAGAGGGGAGAGAGAGACAGAGATCGAGAGAGAGAGAGAGAGAGAGAGAGAGAGAGAGAGTAAGGAGAAAGAGAAGCAGACTAAAACTTCTTCCTAGTTCTTTCGTCAGGGATTCGAAGAATTCTCTTTGTCGTCCGCATGAGCGGACAAGTAGGGCCGCCATTCCATGAAAAGGACGGTGAGGAAAGGATGCTGCGAGAGAAAGTGATCGTCGACACCCAATTCCGCGGAAGGGAGAGAGAGAGAGAGAAGAGAGAGAGGAGAGAGAGAGAGAGAAGAGAGAGAGGATTAGAGAGAGAGAGAGAGAGAAGTAGGAGTAGAAAGAGAGAGAGCGAGAGAGAGAGAGAGAGCAAGAGGATGCAAGAAAAGAGAAATAAAAAAGATGTGCCCTAATGGAAAGCGCGCTGCAGTGTGACCGAAAGGATATTTGAAAGACTAAGGAGGATAATAAGGCTTTATAACTTCTTAACGAAAAAAAAGCAACCAAATCTCATAGTAGTCCTTTCCTACTTTCTCACGGTTTGAAATCTTAATTTTTCAAATCTATTCAAACCCTGTGTTCCTCTCCGCCCACACATTTGCACTTATGGTCAGTCCATGTCCAAGAGGGTGGGGGTGGATATAGCCATCTCATATCGTCATCTGCTGCCAACTTCGCTCTCATCTTAGAGAGAGTGAGTCCCAACCTCGCTCTCATCTTACAATTAGAGAGAGAGAGAGGGAGAGAGAGAGAGGGAGAGAGAGAGGGAGAGAGAGGGAGGGAGAGAGAGAGAGGGAGAGAGAGAGAGTGCCAACCTCGCTCTCACCTTAGAGAGGGTCAGATTCATCCAGTTCGCCAACTCGTCTCTTATGCAGTCCCCGTTCTCTCCCCTTAATGACCAATCACATGTCCTCCTAATTCCCATGGCACTCACCACAGCGATCGCTCATTGGTCACGCCAGAGGCTCAGCTCTCCAACTTCCTCTTTCTTTCTTTCTTTCCAAGCTGGTTCCCACGAAGCAATAACGGCGCTAATAAAGCCAAAGCTAATGGTAAGCCAGGTTGCATAGATATGGCTGCCATTTAAAGTTGATTGCTCTTAAAGGGCTTTTCCTTGAATCTTCTTCCTTAACAAGCTATCTCTCTCTCTCTCTCTCTCTCTCTCTCTCTCTCTAGATGGAAGTTGAGGAGATACAACGAATGATACTCAAATCAAGGTAAAGATTACAAAGACAAAGATAACAAGAGAAGGAAAGTAACGCGGAAATCTTCCCCTCCGTTCCATCTATCACCTCTCACAAATAGAGAAAATAGAGACTACGGAATGAGAACATTGAAGGGGCGTGGTCAGCGTGTGCCAAAAGGCTAATAAGCCCAAGGAGTGCATTACTATTTCTTATTTCATCTTTGTCCTCTTTCTCTCTCTCCCCCTCATCTCTCTCTCGCTCTCTTTCTTTCTCTATTCTTCTCTCTCCTATCTCCCTCCCTCCATCAATTCATCGTTGTTATACGTGCCAGTAATGCCATCACACCTGGTTAACCATTGATAAACGCATCCATATACAAAGTGGTAAAACTGCAGTTGTTTAACAAAGGTGATACTTGTTCTACTTCTACTTACTACTTTGGCGCACCTTAGCGAGTTTATGTAATGCAGGCAAATTATACTAGTTATTCACTACATGAAGGCAATGATAACCTGGGGAAGAGGGAAAGAAATGTGAGCTTCTGTAGAGGGGGGAGGGGGAGAAGAGTGGGTGTCTGTTGCTGGTAGCGAGAAGGGTAGCCGAGCTAGACCGATCAGACTTTGAGAGAAGAAGGATACACATGAGAGGTAAAGAGAGAGAGAGAGAGAGAGAGATAGAGGAGAGAGAGAGAGAAACAGTGAGGAGAGAGAGAGACAGAGAGGTAGAGAGAGAGAGAGATTGAAAGAGTGAAGAGAGAGAGAGAGAGATTGAAAGAGTGAAGAGAGAGAGAGAGAGAGAGATTGAAAGAGTGAAGAGAGAGAGAGAGGGAGAGAGAGAGAGAGTACGACAGACAGATCAGAGAAAGCGACCACCGGGCGGGAATGAGAAAGCGCGCACAGACGAAAAGTTGCACGACGCGCATTGCAAACATCGGTCTCCGCTCTCCCAGCCGGCTAGGCAAATAGTCGGCTGGAGGCGAGAGAGAGAGAGGGGGAGAGATGGAGAAAGAGAGAGAGAGAGAGAGAGAAAGGGAGGGAGGGAGAGATGGAGAAAGAGAGAGAGAGAGAGTGAGAGAGAGAAAGCAGAAAAAAGGTCATTTTTAATCTCACTCGAAACTGCTGCGTGGCACAGCAGGTGCGTATGGTAGAAAATGCTCGAATTTCTAAATTCTCCCCTCTTGCGCCTGGCCTTTGGCCAACACTTTTGGCAAGAGCAACACCCCAGTTGATGGGGGCGCGCTTAAACTTTGTGCGCGAATTGGGGGAAGGGGAACATACAGGTAGAGAAGGAGTGAAGACAGTTGAAAAAAGAGAGGAGAGGGAGAAAGAGAAAAAGAGAGAGGGAGAGAGAGAAAGAAAGAGAGAGAGAGAGAGAGAGAGAGAAAGAGAGAACAATATAGGACAGCGAGAGAAGAAAATTAGAAAGAAAGAAAGAGAGAGGTAGAGACGAGAGAGAGAGAGAGAAGAAAAAAACGAAAGAAGGGGGGATAGGAGGTTAGAACATCTTTCAACAATTCGATATGCCAAGGGCGTTCCCGTTGGACTAATTGGCCTTGCGTTTCCTGCCTCTAACCATAAGCTAGGCGATGCTTCAAGGGTTGCAGACGAGCACAAGTAAAAACTGGATAGAGAGGGATAGAGAGAGTGAGTGAGTGAGAGAGGGAAAGGGAGACAGACAGAGTTAGAGAAAAAAATATAGAGAGAAAAAAAGGCAGCCGGAAGCCTAACCAAGAATTAAACGCATGGAAAGGTCTTTCTAATGCACCTTATATTCCGTCTTCTTCCTAACATCAGCAGTAAATGGTCATGAAGCCTCTTTCCCTCGACAAGAAGCGTGTCTGACTAAGAAGGAGCATCTAACCAGGCCATGCAGCTAGGTGATCATCCCGCTTGCAGTGAATGGAAAGAGAA
>CALZFC010000001.1:5897500-5917500 GCA_945643635.1 Allodiplogaster sudhausi | reverse complement strand
TTAGAACCCTGAAAAACCCAAGAGGCCCCATAGTGGGAAAAGAGAGATAGAGAGACCGAGAGAGATAGATAAAGAGACAAGAATAAATTAGGAATGGTGAATGATAACTGTAGAACGAGCTTGTGCGTAGTAAACATTGCCATATCTTATCTCTTGCAATCTTGGAAGCTATTATCTGTAGGGAGGGGAGGGGGGGGGGAGAGAAAAGGCCGAGAGGGAGGGGAAGAACCGAGTAAATAAAATTGCAATATTCATAACAAGGAAGTAGTGAAGAAAAAGCCAGTGCGCATAATTCTCATTGCCATTAACATAATGCAACAAAGCCAAATTAAATTTAGGAACACTTTGGCTATGCAATTTTTTAAGGTTCTTTTTCACTTGCTATGAACTTCCTGGTTTGTGGCCAATTGACGTAGATAGGAGAGAATGGAAGAGAAAATGAGAGAGACAGAGAGAGAGAGAGAGGGAGAAGAGAGAGAGGGAGAGAGAGAGGAGAGAGAGAGAGGGAGAGAATGAGAGAAGAGAGAGTTGGAAAGGGAAGAGTGAAGCGGAAGCAGGGCCCCTGGGTGATGTCCGGAGGGGGGACAGACGAAGGCGGAGGCGCTAGTAGGGTAAGTGGAGTGGTGAATAAGAGAGAGGAAGGGAGTCTGGGGAGAGAGAGAGAGAGCGAAAGAAAGAAAGGAATGGAAGGGGAGACGGGGAAAAGGAAAGGAAAAGGAAGCAAGGCGAAGCGCTTGCCAATAACCAGACTCGACAGCGAAGAAGCATGTGAACAGGAAATGCAGAGGAAATGAAGATCAACCATTCATACCCCTCTCACTGACCAGTCTATACATCGACATGTACACGATATACACGATATTCCGTCTTTCTTAATACAATAATATTTCTTAATGTCCTCTATCTTATATTTCTTTTATCTCATAGAATAGTGGTTCTAAGTCTCTCTCCCTCCCTCCCCCCCCCCTCCTTTAATATAACCCAAAGTCCATTATAGGAAACATGATAATAGAGAACTTGTGCTTGAGGACGAGTAAAAAGATCAATGGAGAGCGGAATCAACATCGAATGATGAATATTCAGGCGGGAATAAGAAATGATGATAAACAAAGGGGGCCTTCGGTGGGGCCGGCGGGAACAACAACGGCCCATCTTGCAGCAAGTGGAGAGGTGATCACTAGCTCTCTTTCCCTTCCTCTCTCTCTCTCTCTCTCTCTCTTCTCTCTCTCACTCTCTCTCTCTCTTCCTCTCTCTCACTCTCTCTCTCTCACTCTCTCTCTCTCTCTCCCTCACCGCCGCTCTCGGCCGTACTTTGAACTAGTTGCGGCAAACAACCAGAAACAAGGCACGAGGAGTGTTCTAGTGACGAAGAGGTCTCAAATGCGCTGTCAACAATTATGAAAACCAAGATTCCGGTGGGTTTTAATGTTTCATCTTTGAGCCATGACGGAAATGAAGCTTACGGCCGCCCGGTCAGCTCATGTTATTCTCATGTTGTTCGTGCAATCTAAGCTTCCAAAGGCATGCTGCAGCCGCTGTCATTAAAAAGCAATGCGTAAGCGGTGAGATAAGATGGGATTTGCGGAGCAGCGGCCAGCTTATCAGTTCGTCGGTCACAGCAAGCAATTTGCATGGAATTTCTCTCTCTCTCTCTCTCTCTACCAGTCGGGACACTTTTCGCTGCAAATCCGGTGTCGATTCATCGGGATTAGCACTTCAAACATCGCAAGAGATAGAGAGAGAGAAAGAGAGAGAGAGAGAGAGAGACAGCGATGGAGCAAGAGAGAGGGAGAGAAAGAGAGAGCGAATGGAAAAGTAGGATCCATTGCGACAAAGAAATGTTCAACAAGCTCATTGGAAGGATTTCGATGAAACGTCTCTCTCCTTTCTCACGCTAGATACGCTGAAAAGGAGCCATCGACAGTGGGACTGAGGCCAGCACCCGAGATCGGTCCGGTTTCGTTTCCCGTGTTGTAGCCCCCACCACAAAGGAGAAGGAACAGCACCATTTCATCTTCCGCCACTAACTAAGCAACAAGAACGCGTGTGTTATGCGGCAAACAATGTTAGGGGGGGGGGCGAAATAGAGTAAAGGGAAAATATGAATGCAGACACAAACAAGGAGATGGTGGAAACACAGAGGGGGAAGAGAGAGAGAGAGAGAGAGAGAGAGAGAGAGAGAAAGAAAGAGGAAGAGAGATAGAGAGAAAGAGACATGGAGAGAGAAAGAGCGAGAGTAAGAGCGAGAGAGAGAGAAAGAGATAGCCCAAGTTCCAATTGTCTACTACTACATCCCCTATCGCGGAATTTCCGGGAACAACTTGATGGTTCGAGTGTGAAGGGGTTCACTTCCTTCCTCCATCCTTCTCTTCACTCACCCAAGTTCCGTCCTGCCTCCATGGCTGCTACTGCCATCGACTAATCGACTACGACAAGCAAACAACCGAAGAGAACAACTTTCCGATTTCGTCCTTTCTACTACCGGATGCTCTTTTTGCTCCTTCCTATGCGTAGAATAGGAACAATCGCACAAAATGATTAGGAAGCGCGATTATGCTTTTATAATTTGTGCATTGGCTCGTTATCAGGGACGAGCTATCGCGAGTACCACTAGTATTCAAATAAAGTATAGAATGGTCCATGTATATTGAAATTAAAAGCTAATTAAAACGTGAACTTTCGATAACAATAATATATAAAACACGGCCTCGTACGTGGCAGAGTAAACGAGGACCGGTTTTAAAGATCCAATCAAGCAAGGACCTCACTACATGTATTCCATCCCACACATATCATTTTCCTGGTTACGGATATCTTTCAGCGGAAGACATACCGCTCGTTGTCCTGTTCTGAAGCCAACAAATGAGAACATTTTTGTTCGCCAACTTTATTCCGTGCATCAGACGAAATGCTATTACATCAATGTTACAGGTGATGACTAGGAAAGGACAGAATATTAGCACTTTCTTTCTGGAATGTATGTCGTGAATAAATAAGTGTGAAATTACGTGTAATGAGATTATACAAATTATAAAGTTTAGCAAATGCATGTCATTCAGTGTATATAGTAGTGCGATCATGTACAGTTAGAGCAGGAAATTTCGGTAGAAAATGTTAGGTGACACTCTATTTCGATTTGGAGGAAATGAGAACATATTAAAAGTTATCGCGTACGCGAAATATCTACAAGGCTTACGGTATTCCACGTGTTAATGTACTGAAAGAGTCAGGTTAATATAGTACAAGAGTGGATCATTCATGTATTACAATCCAGGATACAAGAGAAATGATAGGGGCGGGTGGGCGGAGCCTATTCCTTTTTCCCATCACTTGGTCATCTCAAGGAGCGCAGTGACAGCTGCATTCTGGTCGCCTCGCTTGCTCTCCAGCACAGCTCGAATCACTTCCGGGTCGACGTCAGGGAACATCTCATGGACCGCCTTCACTTCTTCCTCGTCGATGGTGATTTCTGGAAGGACAAGACAATTCAAGTGTCGTAAAATTGTGCGGAGAAAAAAAGATTATTTCTCTGTCTGAACAAAAAAAAAAATTCTTTTGAAAGAGATTGAAAAATGGGCTCTATAGTGGAAGGGAGGATAGGGACCACAGGTGGTTAAGGCAAACTCAAGGCTAGCCCTTGATGGTTAAGGTAAACTTAAGGTTAGACCTTACATGATTAAGACAAACTTAAGGTTAACCCTTGATGGTTAAGGCAAACTAAAGGTTAGCCCCTAGATGATTAAGGCAAACTTAAGGTTAGCCCTTGATGGTTAAGGTAAACTTAAGGCTAACCGGCGACAGCTGGAGGGAGAGCACCTGCAGCTGCAGCAGCGACTGCGGCAGCTGGGTCCACTGGCGGCATGCCATGTACATCTCCACCAAGCGGCATGAACGAGATGACGAGATGAACCATGCCCTCCTTGCCTTCGCCCTTCAAAACGTTGTTTTTTTTGTAGATGATATTGAGTGACATCAGAACTTTGAGCAATGCCCATTAGGTACTTATTTCTTGTGGTTCAACTGTGTAACAAATTCCAAAAACAATTTCTTTTAATTCCTGGTGATATTAGTTACGTGGGGGCTAGACTTGGCTACGGTACAACTTAGCCCTCAAATACCTTGGGCTAGCGTTCATATGCGAATTGCTACAGGTTCACCATCAGTACGGGCCGGGGTAAGTTAGGGAGCTTAGTGACTAAGTACCCCAATCTAGCAGGACCCTAGTCTTAGTCCTTAAGTTAGGGTATCTCCTGACCTGCTGCCCTGTGAGCGGGTAGAACTCGTCGATGGTCTCGCCGTTGAAGATGCCCGGCGGCAGCATGATGTGTGCGTGCGCGATGCATTCGTCTGCGGAGAAAGCGCGCTAAAATTTAATATTAAAAAAATTTTAATCCGCTAACTGTAAGAGCCAATATACCAAAAGAGAACTTAATTCTTATACTAAATTTTAATTTCACAGCAATCTCCTTTCCGCAACATTTTTCACGGATCCACACGGCCGCTATTATTTCATGCTTATGCTATGTCAAGAAATCTATAAGAATAGAACTTTTTTTGGAAGATATCAATAAATTACACCGAACGGTTTGAGTGAAATAAAGATGTCGGGGTAGATGTAGACTATGCCTTTGACACAAAAAATGGCTACAGTATTCCTTCTAATTAAAAAAAGGCTTTGTCCATTTGCGTATCCACGCTGATGGTGAGCTTGGCCCTTTCCGGAGCCATACCCCCCCCCCCCCAATTTCCTTTCGTGCTGAGACCTCGTCGAAGATCTGGACGTAGATGCTCTCGACGTTGACGGGGAGCCAGGCATGGACGATGCGATTCCAGAAGGGCGTACGTCCGCCGCTCAGCTTGGTCTGCGTCTCGAAGACGGCGTGGCCCACCTGAGATGGATACTGTAAGTTGTTAGATATTTAGTTTGCTATATAAATAAATTTGCTAAAAAAATTACCATTTATGAATAAATAACTACATTATAAGAAGCCTTCTTCACAGAAACAAACCATTCATACAAGGCCAACTATCAGCGGAAACTTCCACATAATGGAAAATTGTCAGGAGACTAAATCAAACGAATCGAAAAGCTTAGGGATGACTCAAGAAAGAAGAAACTAATACCAAGTTCATTCATCTACGAGAAAAAAATAGATTCATGTGCACTATGTAATTGTTTTCAGCAACACATTACGGTGAGATTATTTGGCATTCTTTTACCTACCTAAATCAGCCGTGATTGTTTACATGTTAAGTAATCTAGAAAATATCAGGCCTCGCACGGACTTGCATACATCTAGCTGTCCATCACATACTTTCATAGTCTATGATAAGCAGAAAGAAATACGCATATCATAGTTTCAGGAGAAAAGAAAGAGTTTATCCGAGGGTCACTTAAAAGTGGGTGGGTTAGTCCCAAAAGTGGGTTGGAAATCCCCAAACGTGGGTGGGAAAGTCCCAAAAGTGGGTATAGGTTATTCCCAAAAGTGTGTGTGGTTGGTTATTCCATGCCACTGACACGGAGTCTACAATACGGGTCCATGCGAACGAGGCCGTAGTTCTTGGCGAGATTCGCTTCGAGAATCGTCACGGAAAGACGGCCGCGTGTGTTCGGTGGAACGAAGCTGTAGACGGGCTGCTGCTGAAACGGAAAAGGAAACTAGACTAAACAAGAAACGTTAATGCATAACAAAACCAAATGAATTATCAAAGCACTCCTAAATGCAATAACTTTACTTGATGATAAGGCTTATGTCAAACAGGAAAAAATGTAAAGAAAACTAAATGCACAGCAGAATTACTAGCAGAATTATTGGTGAAGGGCTCGTTTCACGGAACTATCTCTGAACACTACTGAATATCCTGACAATAAGTGACCAAATGGAAATGCCAGTCATACATGTTGTAATCAAGGAAGAAGAGCCTATGTCAGGATCTAAGCAAAAGAGGGTGGGGTAGGGACTTTCTGTGGGTAAAAAAATAGGATGGTGTAAGCTACTTGTAATAACTCGCCTGATGAGCCATGGCAGGGTCGAGCTGGCCACCACCACAAGAAGGATCCGCCACACCAACAACACCCGCCGAAGAGCCAGGCACGATCAGGCGGAGGAAGTCATTCGGAAGGTCTCCGACAAGCACCTAAGATTAATTACCATTGATTTTTGACTTCAAAAACTAGGTGGGGGAAAAAGTCAGAATATTGCCAAAAAGAAGTTTCGCAACCTCATTTGCTTTCCAAATAGCACAAACGACTGCCTTATTATAGGAGTTTTTTTTAGAAAGAGGAGGATGCAAAGTACAAGTAGCGTGAAGGCACAACAAAAACAAATAAATAAATAAATGCGAAAACATCCAGAGCATTCGCTTCACGGGATAGGGGGGTTTGAAGAACCTGTCGACGACGTTCAGCAACCGATGGTCGGAGAGCCATTCTCGATAGAAGTGTAAGTCAAGAAGCAACAAGCCACACGTCCCGGCAAGACGATGTAGACAACAATGGAGACTCCATCTCACACGCACGCTTCACCCTTGTAATTAATGCCACGGCCGTAAATTAGACTTTCTCATCCATAAATTATTTTAATATGCATAGCTTGTTTTATTAGGATTAATGCCTTTATAATATTTTATTCTTATTAATTAATTTTTTTTTAAATATATGCCAACTATACTAATCTCAAAAAATCTGAAAACCATACCGAATAGTGTTTATTAGTTTACAGTTTAAGTGTATTTCAGGAATTAGATAGCCACCGTAAACTAGTTTTCCGCGAAGGAGATAGCCTTCTCGAAAGTCACAAAGCGAAAAATTCCGAAAATAACTTTCGTGCGCTGCCCACGTTTCTTCGTTTTTCTTCGTTTCCTCGCTTTTCTGTTTTGTTTCTTCCCGTGTATTACTAGTTTGTTTTATGTTATCTTTCGACATTTTATCCATACGTTCATGGTAGAAAAAGAGGGATCACGAAAGCTCCGATGAGTCATAGCATCGTTTTAGTATTTCTTCGGAAAAAGCTTCTTTCAATGCTGTCGCTAATTAGGCTGATTGCCTACGCGATTCTAGCCTTTCTGCTCATCTTATCTGTGTTTTCTGTTTTACTTTTACTGCATCCACTCTTTGCTTTCATATTCACTTCAATTCAATTTATTATCCATGTGAGATAAATGCAATTGATAAATAGATGGATATATCTATACAATTCGAGAGATAGATAGGTTTGAGTCATATACATTGCACATTCTTCTGTCTTGAAAAGCCGCCAACTGCTTCTCGAACGTTCCCCGCTTCTTCCCATCGCAGAAGTTGGCATTTATGGTCGCGCCGTCGCTAATCCTGGCACTCGCTCTCAGTCGACTACAAACTTTTCGTCAAACCGAAGACTCGTCTTGGTAGTTCTCTCTCTCTCTCTCTCCCTCTCTCCCTCTCTCTCTCTCTCCCTCCCTCTCTCTCTCTCTCTCTCTCTCTCTCTCTCTCTTTCTTTCCCTCGCTAGTTTCCCTAATGCCATGTTATACTTTGCGCTGCCTTGCCTTCACGTACTTACTGCTCCTTCTGTTCTCTCGCTTTTCGAAGTGCTCGGAGAGTTTCTCTCCAGGGGCAGAGACCTCCCTTCTCTCTTTTGAGTCTACATTTCACTCTTCGTCATGTGGTTCTTCAGATGCATGGGCCACTTATTTCGAATAGAGAGAGATAGAGAGAGAGAGATGCAGAGAAAGAGAAAGAAAGAGGATGGCAAGTGGCTGCCTTGCCTTTGCCGCCGCCCGCTTCTGGTCAATACTAGCCGGCCTGCGGCATCAGAGGCACGCGCCCAACGTAGCTACTTGTCTTCTGCCCCCACCGCCCTCTTTCCGTCTGGAAAAAGGCTCTCTCTCTCTCTCTCTCTCTCTCTCTCTCTCTCTCTCTCTCTCTCTGATCTCCCCGTCTCTCACTTTCTCTCATCTCTTCCGACTCCATCCTGCCCTATTGCATACTTTGGCCCCTCTGTTCCGTTCCCATTTTTTGTTTCTAGTTCCGAGGAGCCACGTATCATTTGCACCAATGACTTGTATTAGGCACACCCGGCAGATTTCTCTCTCTCTCTCTCTCTCTCTCTCTCTCTCTCTCTCTCTCGGCCCATTTAGCGTTTCCGAGCCAACTTATTCCACAATTGTTCTCTGCCTATTTTAAACACATTTTACTGTTAACATTTTTTTCGTTGCATTTAAGAATGTTTAAAAGGAAGAAGTCCTTTGTGCCATACCGTAGCAATCCACTTTAGAACAATGAAAGGCATTTTAGACTTGAGAATAGCATAGCTATTTTTAGTGCACTTTATCCGCGTCTATTATTTTTAGTGCGTGATATCTTTCTCACACTTTGCTCCTGCAGAATGCCTTAAATACACCTCTCCCGACATTCGAGGAGCATTCCCACGGGGAACTTCGTTATGAGCGTCGAGTAATAGTCAGAGTTGAAATTGGTCTGACCCATTCCAGAGTTGAAACCCTCCCCCCCCCTCTCGGGATTGCCTTTTTTCACTGTATAACTCCCCGTGTTTTCAATTTTAGCACCCAAGTCCAGAGGCAGGCACTATTTCAGCATTGGTAATACTGACTTATATGCTATTCCAACTTGCACCTTGGACACCAAATTTTAAATACTGGTTTAATATGTACTTCTTTCTGATATTCGTAACAAGCAGTAAATGTTGTCATGTAGTTATTTATGGACACGATATTTGATCGAGTAATGTTGTTGAAAAAGATTAGTCATGAGTAAGTGAGCCTCCAATAAGAAAACCAGTTGAATCATAGGGAGGCCGTGTCCCAGAGCAATTAATGCGCCCTTTTCACATGAGATAATCCCCCTCTCTTTTGCCGCGTAAAAATGGATGACACTCGGTTGATACTGTGGCACCGGAATTTTTTTCCCATTTTTTTTCCTTCTACTGCCTGCCGAAAAGTTGCTCGTCTAGTTGGTGGCACCAATCTATTTCTCGCCTTTCCTCTATGTTTACCCAGAACTACCCCCACCAGCGCCTTCTCTGGCCTACGCGTTCGTTTTTCTAGCTTGTTTTTTCCTTGTGCAAAGCACGCTTTCCGCAATGTAGTGTTGGAGAGAGATATTTCACTTAAAAAAATGTGCTTGCTGTGCGCGAATGGACATAAGAAGGAAAAATTGTAGTTTTGAAAAGTATGAATATTAGACTGTTTTATTGCTCAAGATATTCATTGCTTGCCAGTTACTGACGTTTTAAATTTGATACCTGTTGACAAAATATTCTAGCAGTTTATAGTTTTTTTTTTCTCGATCGACGGCATGGTAGAATTTGTTACTAGTAAATGTTGTTAACGTCGTAATGGTGCTAATTAATTAGGAAGTCTAATTAATTAAATTAATTACTTGATGACTTCATACACCAAAATTGAAGTTGATGACGTCATAGACCAAGACTGAAGTTGATGACGTCATAGACCAAGACTGAAGTTGATGACGTCATAGACCAAGACTGAAGTTGATGACGTCATAGACCAAGACTGAAGTTGATGACGTCATAGACCAAGATTGAAGATGTACGACGAGAGCGAGGACTCGTCTGATGAGTACGCATCCTCGACAGCATCCACGCGTGGTCTCCCCCCGCTCGCCGCCGCCGCCGCCCCTCCCCACTTTCCTCGCTACCGCCAGCCCTTCAACCCGAAGCCCCACCTCGTCACCGTCATCAAGTCACAAACAGGTACGCGGGGGCAATTTTGGAATCGCATTTCGAATTTGACCAAATTTTGTACTCTCTTGACATTGCTACAATTTTCCACTTTCGGGATAGGATAGAAGCGATGGTTTCATGTTTTAAAAATTCGTTGTTTAGGTTACTTTAATGAGGGTATATGTGTCTAGAAATGCAAAATTTTAAGTATACAAGTTTACAAAGATGTAAATGGAAATATAGAAGTAGAAATGCAAATATATTCGTATTTCCATTTCTTGATTGCTCAGGCTTCGGCTTCAACGTAAAGGGCCAAGTGAGTGAGGGCGGGCAGATGAGGAGCATCAACGGTGAGCTGTACGCGCCCCTCCAGCATGTCAGCGCCGTCCTTCCGGGCGGCGCGGCAGAGAGAGCCGGCCTGAGGAAGGGCGACCGGATACTCGAAGTGTACGGCATTTTTTTTATATTCCTTTAATTTATTCTTATTTATTTTTGCTTTCTTAAAGTATGGCAGGTTTTATTTCGTTTTATTTTATTTATTAATTATTTATTTTTTAAAGTATATCTTGCTTGTATTTGTAACAGTAATAATATCTTCTATCTCAGATGCTATTGAGTTAAGTGCAGAGTAAGTTTTCTTGCTTTGAAGAGAAAGTCTAAAGAGAAAAGCACCCGTTTGGCGAGTAGATTTTTGTTGTTGTTGGAAAGTTGAAGATCTTTTTTACGTTCGTTTTACTCCCGTTTTACGAAAAGCAATCTATTGCTATACGGTGTTGTTTGAAGACGGAAAAAAAGAGAGAAGAAGAAGAGTTGAACTGAGTTAAAAAAATTGGTCAAAAGGGAGAGAGAAGAAGGCGAGGAAGAGTTCAATTTACAGAAACGGTGTGAATGTCGAAGGCGCCACACACAAGCATGTCGTGCAGCAGATCAAGAACGGCGTCGACAGGCTGACCATGGTGGTCATCTCGGTCGAGGAGCCTGATGTTGACAGGTACGGTATACATCTGTCTAGGACCATTCCTGTATTTGAATGACATTTATCGTACTTATGTAGTGAATTCCGTAGATATGTGAAGATTACTGTATTTGCATGACAGGGACGGTATATCTGTTGAGGGTACGATAGATCGGTTAACGGGTACAGTTGATATATCTGAGTGATGCGAGTGCTGTATTTGGCTAGATTCATCCAGAAAGGTGGGAAGAAAAAAAAAGCGAGTGATCCTGACAATAGGATAATGTTTCCTTTTTGGAGCATAAAATGTGTATTAGAATGAGCTTAGAGTTCTCTTCTAATGTGGAACATAATAAGCTGCAACATGCACATATTGGTTTTAAACAATAATATTTTGTTTTGTAAGCTGTGATATTTTATCTTCCTTCTATGAAGAACTCTTCCGTATAATTCTCTTGGGATAGAAGGGACTCGCATAGTTGGAGAAAGTTGTTTGAAAGGTCAGAAAGTTGTGGAGATGGTTGCCACTTTCGTTTTTTTGTCCCTCTCTCTCTCTCTCTCTGTCTCTCTTTCACTCTCTATCACCGTCTTTCTCTCT
Source organism: Allodiplogaster sudhausi (assembly GCA_945643635.1). Taxonomy (NCBI): domain Eukaryota; kingdom Metazoa; phylum Nematoda; class Chromadorea; order Rhabditida; family Diplogasteridae; genus Allodiplogaster; species Allodiplogaster sudhausi. Next base: position 5,906,266 of record CALZFC010000001.1, on the reverse strand, counting down.
TACTCTGTCGCTCTCTCTCTCTGCCGTTCATTAGCCTTCGATGTCTTATATTTTGCTTTGCCCCCGTTCCTCCCGTATAGTGTCGTTTTGATAGCTGCCACTTCCTCGAAACCCTACCCGACGATGTTGATGTTAATGTCAGAGTATGTTTTTTTTTCATAATATCTGTTTTCATCGTCATATGTTTGTAATACGAATCATGAAAATAGCTGATCAACAAAAAAAATCGATAGTTTCATATATTTTATTCATCCGTAATAGTAATTTTATCCTTCCCTTTGAACAACAATAATGAAAATAGCAATGATAATTTGTTTACTAATTTTATATACCTAATATTTATGCTGATAAAATCTTTAACTTGCAAATTATCCTCTTTCAGCATGCTCCGATACGAGTGTGGTGAGGAGAGCAGTGTCTCCTCTTCGTACCGCCATGATTACTCTGAGTCTCGCTCACTCCCTCTCACCATCCCCTCGTACAAGACGGTCGAAGATCGGGACGGCACTAAATATGTGGTGAGTTTTTGCATGTTCTATATATATATATATATGTTATATATTATATATATATATTTATATATATATGTTGTAATAATAATGATAATGTTAATAATGATTGAGAAAAATAAATTTCACCTTAATAACATTGCTAAATTCTTTCGCATTTTTTTTCATGCCAAACCATAGAAGTTTTGGAAGGTTTTATAACTTTTCAATTTAACAATATTTGGCAACTTTTGAATTTTTACAAACTTCCGACTGAATTAATTAATGCTAGCGGTTTTCATTGATAGGTCTTCAACATTCACATGGCTGGTCGTCATCTCGGATCCAGAAGATACTCTGACTTTGTCGCCCTCCACTCTATGCTGCGGAACGAGTTTATCGACTTTTCCTTCCCCCGACTTCCCGGAAAGGTGACTAGTATCTTTTTTAAATGTTAATTTTAATTATAACATTAATGATTGAATAGCTCGTGCGCAATAATGAGAATGAAGGAATGTTCTCGTATGGATTTATTTTATTTTATTTTAATGATATAATAGTAAGCATGGGCTGTGAAAATTAAGTAAAAAAAAAATAATTTTGAAGTGGCCCTTCTCGCTGAGTGAGCAGCAAATGGACGCGCGCAGACGCGGACTGGAGCACTACCTCGAGAGGGTCTGCTCTGTCGTCGTCATTGCCGACTCGGATATTGTCCAGGTGGGACCCGCTCTCCCCGGGAACTGCTGTGAAAAACTGAGCGGGTTTAGGATCGGGAAAGCAAAGTTGGGAGAGAGTAATAATAGAAAATCCGTATGTTGGGTATGGCTACGGCAAGGCCAAAAATCAGGGTGGGTACGTAGAATATACAGTACCTTTTTTGACATGCGCCACCTTGGGGTGATATGGAGATTTCTAAGAGTTCAGATACTGTTTTCAAGGGATTTAACGAATGTGCCATTCGAGTCTAATCGCAGTTTGCTTTTAAGGACTTCTTAATGGAATGCGACCCAGCGATCGAAGTGGACATCCGAGTTCTGCTGCCTGACGGACAACCACTCACTATTCCGATTCGGTTGGTCTTGGGAAGGGATGAGAAGATGGGAGGATGTCCCGGCCGCAGGGTCGGGCTCTGCCGTCAAATAGGGCTAGCCAGTGCCCCGCAAGATAGGTTCAGCATGGGCAGTAAAATAGGGTCGTCATGGGCCGTTGAATAGGCGTTCTAGATAGACATGTTAATGTTGTCATCACCCATACTATGAGGGGTCTCAAAGAGAGAATGATGTCATGATATTCTAAGTTTGTTTAAGATACGGTACATATTCTCAGAAAGATATTCTCGTGCACACTTTGTTGACTTTTTTTTAAGGGTTTTTTTTTAACGGAACACTTGCAGGAGATATATTTATAGCAGCGTTCTCATTGCATCGAATCTTTTGTGTAGAATGCGTGAGAACGCAGTTATTTTAGTTGTCCCGAGGAACAAAGAATGCTCAGCTTTCCTCCAATCCTTATAGAGCACTCATTTGCAGACTAGTTTTTTTTCTCTTTGTCCGAGCTGGATAATAGGCAAGCACATATCTTAATATATGGGGGATATATCTCTTTCTCAGGCAATGAACATGTTCAAAAAAGATATAAAAATAGTGTTTTTTTATTAAACGCGTAATCTGTTGTCTTGGTCTATTCTTTCACTCTCTCTTCCACTCGCTCTCTCTCTCTCTCGTTCTCCTCTCTCTCTCTCTCTCTCTCTCTCTCTGCCTCATTTAATCTCTATTCCAGACGCACTGCTTCTGCATCAATGCTAATCGCCGCGGTACAGAAGAAGCTGGAGCTGCAGCGAGAGACGGCTGCAGCTTGCGCTCTCTTCGAGTTGACTGAACACAACTTTGGTGAGAGAGAGAGAAGGGTAGTGGAAAGGAGAGAGAGAGAGAGATAGATAAATTAAGGGAGAGAGAGATAAAAGATTATTTGAGGAAAAATAAATCTTTACTCGGATGGCAAAAAATAAGAAGAATCTATTCCGGGTCATTGAAAAAAAAACAGAGGGCTTGTGCCCATTTGATGTTAGAAAAAAAAAAGTCTTAAGAATGTTTTCCTTTCTTATCTGTCGCGTATCATATCTCTCTCTCACTCTCTCTCACTCTGATCTCTGCTCCCTCTCACTCTCCCTCTCTCTCTCTTTTCAGAGCGCAAGTTGTCTCCATCGGAGTGCGTGCATCAAGTGTACATCCAGAATTACTCGTCCTCCACGTCGTCCTGCCTCGTCCTTCGGAAGTGGATCTTTGACGTGTTGAGAGAGTGCCATCTGGCAGCCGAAGACTCGCTCTTTGCCAGATTCGTCTTCTACCAAACAGTCGGCGAGATTAATCTTGGTCAGAAGATATTGAGTGTTGATACTTTTTTTTAAAGATGGTTGTTTATACCTGACATATTGCTTTAAATAGAAAAAAAATGTATATGATGTAAAGTAATAAATATATAAATAAATAAATGAACTACAGGCAAAATCCGCGCCAATCACAAGATGTACCAGCTGAAGGTGCTGCAGTCGGAGACGAGGATGAATCAGGTGAATAGTGGTTGGATTTCACTAAATAAAATATGGAACTGATAAACTAGAAAACTAATAATGGAATTGTCTAATTCTGTTCTGTTGATAGAAAATGGTGCATTTTTGTATTCGTGTAAATGTCTTGCAACCGAAAGTATTTTGCTTCCGAGCAGCCGAAACTATCTCTCTCTCTCTCTCTCTCTCTCTCTCTCTCTCTCTCTTTCTCTCTCTCTCTTGACTTCACTACAGTACACTCTCCTCTCTCTCATGACAGTACATGGACATGGCTCGGTCTCTTCCGGGATACGGTAGACTCGAGTTCCCTCCTTGCACGTGCACGGCCAGGAGAGAAGGAGGCATCGTGCTGGCAGTCGGATTCGCGAGCATCTCACTCAGGGCAGCGGAGGAGATGGCGGTTAGAGAGAGAGAGCGAGAGAAGAGAGAGCGAGAGAGAGAGAATAGGGTGAAAGAGGAACTTAAGAATGAAAGTGTAAGAAAGGCAGTTGGATACAAAAAATTTTTTAAGCAATAGAAAGGAATTAGAAAATGATAATGAATGTAGAGAAATAAGTGGCTGAGGTTTTGAGAGCGTGAGAGAAAGAGAGCAGAGACCGAGCAAGCGAGAGAGGGAGAGAGAGAAAGGGAGGAGAAGTTAATAGAAACAGAAGGAAAGCAAATTATATAAATGGCAATTGCTTTTCAGGATGGCCTGGAGAACGGTCCAGCTTCCTTTCCTCCTTCTTCTTCCCCATCACCGTCGGCTACCGAAGATGAAGAACAATTGCAGATAGAGGTGGATAGTTTGTTATGTAATTTTTTTAAATTTTAAGTTGTAATTTCATACAATTATTTTCCTTTCAATAAGCTAACTAGATTAGATGAAAAATTAGAAAAAAAAATGACGTCTTTAAAGATTGCGTGGCCGGATCTTCACTCGTACGGCGTGGCAGACGACGGGACGACATTCACATTCGAGTGGCGGCGAGCTGGCAAGAAGCCAAAACAGATCAAGCTCATCACGAACTATGTCTCGGGCTTACTTTCTTTCTTACAATTAACTGATCTAGACTGACAAAGTTTCTTCTTTTATAGGATTTATTCTTTTCTCTTTTAAACATTAAAAAAGCGACAATTGCCAACAACAAAATTTGAACAATAAGCGGTATCACTACCTTTAAATTTTGTTTTCAAAAAAAACCTAGATCCGAACTAGCATTAAGAAAAACAGTCGATTACCTTTTTGACCTCAACCCATTTCAGGCCGAATTCATGGCAGAATGCTTTGGCCAGCTTGAACTCGAACGGGAGTGGGCGGCGGCGTCCGTAGAAGAGACATCTGAAGGCGGCGGAGGCGGGGAGAGAGAAGAAGCAGAAGCAGCCGTCATCTCAATGACGTCATCGGTCGAAATGGTCGACAACAAGGCCACGCCCATCTGTAGCCACTGAAGTGAACTATCCATATCAGAATGTGACTTATGTGACCAAAGATGTCCAAAATCCGGCCCGTCTGGCCCAGGGCGGAATATTGGACCAGGACCTGGTTTGGCGGCATCCATGACATATGAGACAGCCGAGATGGGAGTTTAAAAAAGATTAGTCATAGAGCGCATCGACACTTCTTTCCCATTTCATTCATCTCCTTCATCCCTGTCCACCTAATTTATGCATATATAAGAGATTATCCCATTGTCATGACTTTTAAGCTTTCCCACGAAAAAAGGAGCTATTCCACTAAAAATCGCCTTATGTATTTGGGAAATTCTGGCATAAATAAGACGCTTATATCCAATTTAGTTCCATAATTACCCTCCCCCCTTTCATTCGAGTCTCCCGTCCCTCGCGGGTACGCTTGAACCCCATTGTCCATGTCACAAGTTTATTATTATTTTTTTTTTGTCTGATTCAGATTTTCCGCCATTTTCTCACGCGCCGTTAATCTCTTCGCGCGGGATTCTTTTGCGCATGTAGCAATATATACTGTAAAGGCCAGTGTGTACGGTAGTCTGGGGCACACCGAAAAAGTACGGTAGTCTGAGGCACACCGAAAATGTACGGTAATTATCCTGAACACGGAGTGCTGCGCGATTTGCCAAGTATTTCTGCGAATTTGTCTTTGCTTTGTCATTATGCAGTTAATATAATAAGGTCATTGCCACGCTGTCTTCACTTTAATTCTTACGGTAGAAATGTGTACGATAGAAATTTGTTATTTTTTTTATATGTTTTATTGCTCGCTATTCATAGTTTTATCTCTTAAAATATAATAATTTTTACCATTCATTAGCTAACAGATGATATGTTATAGCCAGAATCTTTATGAACTAGTCTTATTTGTGAAGAAAAAATGTGCATAATTTGACATGTCATAATTGCTTTTAATTAGAAAAGAAAAAATGATTAGTTTGCATTCTAGGAAACCGAAAGCATAATTGTTTTCAAGAATTACTCATTTTCGAGGAATTTTGCTATGTTGTAAGAATATTAGACTTGTCTGGAGCATTGGAATTTTACTGTGAGAGATTACATTTTGCCTTTCGAAACCTTTTGTAAAGGTACATGTGGGCATTATTTGGCAGTACCAACCTTTACTACATTAATTTTTTCGCATTAATTATGCTTGAGTAGTAAATATTATCTTTTCTTTCAGTTCCAGGCTGTTCTCTCTTCTCTCTCGCTTCACACTAAACTGTATTCATTACTAGTTCATTTGTGTACAATACCATTTGAGATACATAATAAAGAATTTGTGTTCTAGACGATATCTTATGCTTGATGCTTTTAATGGAAATACGGCGTACTCGAATCGCGAATGTTGTATTTTAGGGGTACTCTAAGATAAGATATGGGAAATGAAGGAATGTAATTGTACGGTGGAGTTGGGAAAGTAAGAGGGGAGCTATCAAGTTTATTATAGTTAGAAGTTATCCTTCTCCAAAACGGGCTTAACATTTTATGTATATTTACACGCGGTTGCTGTTTTTTTCCTATTATTAATTTTTTCCCTTTTTGGATTCTGACCAATTCTAGATGGACCCAAGACCAGGCACTCCGAACAGCGTTAAAAGTGATGATACGGCGAGATGTAGCACGCCAAAGGTTATTTATTTGGATTTTATTATAAAAATAAATTATCGACATAAAAAAGAAATATTTATTTTTGAAAATTCGTTCAGATGGTGGTGAGATCGACAAATGTTTACGTGTTCTGTAGACTATTGTTTTTTTTACTATTGAAATTGAGATGTAAAAAAGGACTAGTAATGAAAAAAAATGGATGCTTTTTCCAGCTAAGATCTGGCGATGCTTCTCGCTGCTCATCGCCCGCAGTCTCGACGAGCGGTGCGTATCCTGTGAGCGTGCGACAGCAAATGGCTCGATTCAAGCAGGTATGGGCGGGGGGTGAGGCCGTGAAGTGGTATTATAAAGGCCGGGCCGTGAAATAGTATTATGAGGACCGGGCCGTGAAATAGTATTATGAGGATCGGGCCGTGAAATAGTATTATGAGGACCGGGCCGTGAAATGGTACGAGGAGAAATCGGGTTCAACGTAAAAAAAAATAACTAAATGAATAAACGCTGATATAATATTTAAGGAGAACCTTATTCAACCAAGAAATAGGGAGAGAAAAGAGCATAACCGAGTAGGGATGATGGATGAACTGTTAGTGTGAGGGAAAAAGTTTTGTGTTAGAGAATAGGTTTTGTAAAAAGAACTTTCAAGTATAACTTAAAGAAGCTCTTCTATTTTCATATAAAAATATTTGTCGAAAATGTAATAATGCAATACCCACAGATGGAGATGGAACAGATGTCGCCGTCCGGCTCGGTCGACGGCGATGCAAGCGGGCCGGGTTCGACGCCCTCATCGGCGCAGAGAAGAAGAGTACCCAAGGTACGAGGACCCAATTTGAACTCCCCACCCCAAAGACTATTAGCCGCTGCGCCCAAACCCGATTCCCACATCTATGTATATGTAGCAGGTAGTAAACTTTACTTTTAGCACGACTTTTATAGTTTTGACTTTTTTATTCTTATTTCGTTCTTAAACTCTCTCCCTCTCTCTATATCTCTCTCTCTCTCGCAGTCTCTCTCTCTCTCTCTTTCTCTCTCTCTCTCTCCCTTATCTTTCCCTTTCATTTCCTATGCTCCACAGGTCCAACGACGGAACGGACGTGGCGAAACTCCACTGCATCTCGCAGCGCGGAAAGGCGACATCGATATGGTGGAGAAGCTGATCGCAGAAGGAGCACAGGCGGGAAATTTGAATTCGATTTTTTTTATAGATATTGGTTCCTCCCCTCTATAACGTGCATACCTCACGATAATAGACAGGAACGAATATTAATAATAAAGATTTTGTTTAAGAGAAAGAATAAATAAATATTTGGTAATGAAAATAAATAAAAGATGATGCAGAATCAGGTAGTAAATGCCAGTGTCGATGGCTGGGAAAACTGGGGTAACAGCAGTTAAACGTCAAAATCTAGGTGGGGTTTTGGTTCTACGGAGGCCCAAAATCGCGATGGAGGTTATGGTTCTGGGGAGGCCCAAATTCTGGGTGGTGGTTTGGTTCTGGGGAGGCCCAATATCTTGGTGAGGTTTTGGTACTGTGGAGGCCCAAATTCTGGGTGGTGGTTTGGTTCTGGGGAGGCCCAAAATCTTGGTGGGGTTTTGGTACTGTGGAGGACCAAATTCTGGGTGGGGGTTTGGTTCTGGGGAGGCCCAATATCTTGGTGAGGTTTTGGTACTGTGGAGGCCCAAATTCTGGGTGGGGGTTTGGTTCTGGGGAGGTCCAAAATCAGATTGGGTTTTGGTTCTGGGTGGGTATTTAAAATAGATGGTACCTTTCTGACCCTGAACGATGCTTTTGCAGGTGGACCAAGGCGACAATGCTGGCTGGACGCCCTTGCATGAAGCGTGCTCCGGAGATCGATACGAGACGGTGGAGTGTCTGCTGAGGTCTGACAGAAATATATCAGGATTATCATTAATATCAGGGACTACTTCTGTGGGTAAACAATGGTGGCGTAACGGTTTTGGGTACGGAAAACAGGGTGGGGGTGGGTTGAAATTGGGGTTTACGCTAAAATATACTTCAATAACATGGTGGGATCGGGCTTTTTGGAAGGCCCAATGGCAGCGTGCGCTTTCCCGGATAACTATTACTATCACTATTATTATTCATTAGCATTATTGTTATTATTCATTATCATTATTATTATTATCATTGTTAATTAATAGTATTATTACTATCATTAATATGATAATTATTTATCATTATTAATTATGTTTTTTTATGTCTTCTAAATCGGTACTACTTTAAAAATTAATTAATACTTAGCGATAGTCTCATGTGCCTTATATTTGGAAGGAACGTACGAAGAATGACGAGTGAAGTCAGCACAAAACCGAGCCGTACCCCTTCACCGAATGTGATTAATGCGAGAGGAGGCATTGATTTTGGAATGCGAAAGGAGTGGAATCGAAATGGAGAGAAACAGATAGAATGAAAAAGCAGATAGAAGTAGAGAGAATGTTTGAGAGAAAGAGAGAGAGAAAGAGAGAGAGAGGGAGAGAGAGAGAGAGGATGGAGTGATTGAGAGAGAGAGAGAGACAAAGAGAGAGAGAACTCCTGTCTAAATATGACGTCGCTGGTATCGATTGATGTACTTGAGCACAGATTATGGAGAGAAGAGTGAATGGGAAAATGAAGCGAATAAGAGAGGG
>CALZFC010000001.1:5630000-5895000 GCA_945643635.1 Allodiplogaster sudhausi | reverse complement strand
GTCTCGTTCACTCCCTCACTCCACCCTCTCTCCTTTAACTTCCCTCTACTATTCTCTCCTCTCTCTCTCTCTCTCTCTCTCTCTCTCTCTCTCTTTCTCTCTCTCTTCTTCTCTCTCTTTCACTCTTTCTCTACCTTCTCCCCCTCTTCTCACAATCATCATCTCTCTCTCTCATGCTATCTCACTCTCTCATCCCTCCTCCGATCTTGCAGTCTTTGGTCTAGAATGTCTATTGCGCAGTAGTACACTGCTGCTAGCAGTGGTCCCTTGCTGCTCGGCTCCTCCACTGATTTTTAGCTTTTAGGCACTGGGTTTGGAGAGAGAGAGGGAGAGAGAGAGAGCTGCGAAGGGGGACGTGTGAGAGGGAGGGAGAGAGAGAGAGGATGGGAGAGTGCGGGAGTGGTACTGAGGGGTCGACATGTGAATGGAGAAACGAATAAAGCATAAAATGATATAAAAAGAGAGAAGAAGACGGGTGGGGTGAAGCCCCCGATGCAAAAGACGACAACAAGAGTATGAAGGGATGGAATGGAATGAGAGAGTAGAGAGAGAGAGAGAGGAAGAGAGCGGAAAAGTAAGAGGGAGAGAGAAAGAGAGATGAACAGAGAGGAAAAGTGAGAGAGAGAGAGAGAGAGAGAGAGGTAGAGAAGTAGGAAGAGAGGAAGAGATGGGAAAGGAGAGAGAGAGAAGAAGAAGAAGAAGAAGAGAGAAGGGGGAGTGCGAGAGAGAGAGAGAGAGAGATGGAGATGGAGAGAGGGCCTGGGTGCAGAATGCAGAATGAAGCACAAATGAATGAGAAATGTATGGACAAAGCCCGGGTGCCAGTACTGGAGGAAATGAAATAGAGAAATAGAGCGAAATACTCGAAACCTGCTGTTCTGTCCTCCCCTGCAAAAAATAGGAAGAAGCACAAGACGGAATTGGAAGAAGAATAGAAGCTTATTTTGTTTTGGAGATCGGAAATGGAACTAATATTATTATGCCTTTTATTGTTTTATGCTTTCTTTTCTCGAGTATTAGTAATAGCTGTACGACGAACTACCGATTACAGAACCATTATACATACACGAAAGATGTCGGTTGTTTCTACTGCGACATATATTACAGTCTTGTTATTGATTGATTGCCATGTTATTATTTAATATCAAATGGATGGATTTTTTAAAACATAAATGACACCTTTACAGAAACGGCGCAAACGTCAACGCTCGCTCGACCTATGGCAACCTGCCGATAGAGGACGCTGCGAGAGCCAACTCACCAAAGGTATCGCTCTCTCTCTCTCTCTCTCTCTCTCTCTTTCTCTCTCTCCCTCTCCCTGTATCCCTCTCTCTCTATCTCTCGCTCTCTCTCTATCTGTCACCTCTTTCTCTCTCTCTGTCTTTCTCTCTCTCTCTTTGTCTCTTTCTCTGTCTCTCTCTCCCTCTCTTTCTCTCGCTCTCTTTCTCTTTTTATCTCTTCTCTCGTCGCGCTCACTTTCTTTTCTCTGTCTCTCCTTCTACCAACTCTCTCTCTCTTCCTTTCTCTCTCTCTCTCTCTCTCTCTCTCTCTCTCTCTCTCCTAGCTCCTGTGGCTGCTGCTCCGCCACGGTTCTTTGCGTGAGCGTGCGCTTGAGTTCGCTCCCTCCGGCAGCGTCAGCCGCCGCCTCCTCGCTGCCAAGGGCATACCGGAGACGTGGCCGCCGCCAGAAGACTCGCCCTTACTCAGAAAGGTAGAGATCTTGGCGAGCTGCCAAGTTTAGATTTTGTTTTTATCTTCAGTGATTAATGATACATGAAAGAGATTTCAGTCGAGAAAAAAAACATGAGAGTAAAGGACAAAAGGTACCATCGGATTTGGCATACCCACATTGATTTTGGGGCCTCCCAAAACGCCTACTCTACCATGTTTTTGAATAATAAAAGAAACTCCGTTCCCCAGCCAGTTCTGAACAAGCTCCGGCGCAAGACTCCTTGCCAGAGGTGTACAAAGCCGAAAAAATGACTTTTTTTTCGGTCAAAAATTACTTTTATTGTGACACTCTATTGTGTCCTCGACAGTGATTTTTAATCCACAAGTGTTATTTACTGAAGCAAATTGTTATCAAAGCAAAAAAAAAACTAATAAACTTTTTTTGGCAGACAGAAGAATTGTATTTCGTTTTTTTTTTCCAGAACGAATAGGAATATTGTATCTAACAATGATAATAACATTCTTCAGAATTGAAGTTCAATGAGAACTTATGTATTGTAGTGGTTTTAACCATTGCTGATAACCCATGGAACTACACCACCATGTGAAAAAAATTTACTCCTAGAAATTTGCAGTGTGAGGGTAACTCTAGTTAAATAGCTGATACTAGCTAAAAAATAAAATGATTGCTAATCAGTTGTAAATACATTACATTCCCAGTACGGTGTTGAGTCGATCGGCTGGCTGCATCCACCCACCTAGACCCCCTTTTCATAGTATCTAGCTTCGGCTGGCTGCATCCACCCACCTAGACCCCCTTTTCATAGTATCTAGCTTCGGCTGGCTGCATCCACCCACCTAGACCCCCTTTTCATAGTATCTAGCTTCGGCTGGCTGCATCCACCCACCTAGACCCCCTTTTCATAGTATCTAGCTTCGGCTGGCTGCATCCACCCACCTCCACCCCCTTTTCATAGTATCTAGCTTCGGCTGGCTGCATCCACCCACCTAGACCCCCTTTTCATAGTATCTAGCTTCGGCTGGCTGCATCCACCCACCTCGACCCCCTTTTCATAGTATCTAGCTTCGGCTGGCTGCATCCACCCACCTCCACCCCCTTTTCATAGTATCTAGCTTCGGCTGGCTGCATCCACCCACCTCCACCCCCTTTTCATAGTATCTAGCTTCGGCTGGCTGCATCCACCCACCTCGACCCCCTTTTCATAGTATCTAGCTTCGGCTGGCTGCATCCACCCACCTCCACCCCCTTTTCATAGTATCTAGCTTCGGCTGGCTGCATCCACCCACCTAGACCCCCTTTTCATAGTATCTAGCTTCGGCTGGCTGCATCCACCCACCTCCACCCCCTTTTCATAGTATCTAGCTTCGGCTGGCTGCATCCACCCACCTCCACCCCCTTTTCATAGTATCTAGCTTCGGCTGGCTGCATCCACCCACCTCCACCCCCTTTTCATAGTATCTAGCTTCGGCTGGCTGCATCCACCCACCACCACCCCCTTTTCATAGTATCTAGCTTCGGCTGGCTGCATCCACCCACCTCCACCCCCTTTTCATAGTATCTAGCTTCGGCTGGCTGCATCCACCCACCTAGACCCCCTTTTCATAGTATCTAGCTTCGGTTGGCTGCATCCACCCACCTCCACCCCCTTTTCATTGTATCTAGCTTCGGCTGGCTGCATCCACCCACCTCCACCCCCTTTTCATAGTATCTAGCTTCGGCTGGCTGCATCCACCCACCTCCACCCCCTTTTCATAGTATCTAGCTTCGGCTGGCTGCATCCACCCACCTAGACCCCCTTTTCATAGTATCTAGCTTCGGCTGGCTGCATCCACCCACCTAGACCCCCTTTTCATAGTATCTAGCTTCGGCTGGCTGCATCCACCCACCTAGACCCCCTTTTCACAGTATCTAGCTTCGGCTGGCTGCATCCACCCACCTAGACCCCCTTTTCATAGTATCTAGCTTCGGCTGGCTGCATCCACCCACCTAGACCCCCTTTTCATAGTATCTAGCTTCGGCTGGCTGCATCCACCCACCTAGACCCCCTTTTCACAGTATCTAGCTTCGGCTGGCTGCATCCACCCACCTAGACCCCCTTTTCATAGTATCTAGCTTCGGCTGGCTGCATCCACCCACCTAGACCCCCTTTTCATAGTATCTGGCTTCAGCAACTTCTCTCTATAATAATTAATAATTTATTACACCATTAAATATATGATGTGATCACACGTGATATAAAAAACCGCGAAAGCATGAGGAAAAAGTCTCTCTCTCTCTCTCTCTCTCTCCCCCTCTCTCCCTCTTATCTACTCTCTCCGCGGTGCATTGCATTTGCATTTTCTTCTCAGCTTTTAGTTCTGGTTATCCTTCTCGATCAATATTTCTAAATGTTGTCACATCGTATTGATGTATTGAATAAATAAATAAATAAACATTGCCTAGACCTCACGTCAGACTGGTGTGGATTCTTCTGCGGAAATAACAACAGCGTCTGCATCTTCATCTTCGTCCTCGCTAGCCCCGCCCTCTTCTGACGCTCCGCCAACTTCAGCGGCTCCGCCTACTTACAAAGCTCCGCCCACTGTGGAAGCGCCGCCTCCAACTGCCCTTACGATTCCCATCTCGATTGTCGTGGACACGGGAGAGATTAGCAGGCCGCGGAACATGGATGAAGGCGAAGTTATTGGTGAGTGAATGTGAGAAGGGTTTAGGATTAGGGAACCCCCCCCCCCCCCTCCCCCGTTTCCTCTACCATTCCAACCCAATTTCCACCACCTTTCAATCCCAATTCCTACCCCTTTCAACCCACTTTCCACCCCCTTTTTAGCCATATTATAATATTATTACACATGTAATATTTTATCCCCTTTTCAACCCTATATCCACCCCCTCTCTTGAATCGACGTTTTATTATGCCTTTTTTTCCAATCCTATTTTTTAGTTATTAAGTTTCAGGCGAACCACACACTCCTCTTCTGCGCATCGCTGAGAGTGGCGAGGATGAAGAGGAGGAAGAGAAGCGAGAGAAGAGAGAACAGGAAGAGAGTAGCAGACAGGCAGAGGATGGAGAGGACAAGGAATCCGCTTCTGCAGCACTAGCCATCGAGGAGAATGGTTAGAGAGAGAGCGAGAGAGAGAGAGGAGAGAGAATGAGAGAGAGAAGGATACTAAGAGAAGGAGAAAGAGAGAGAGAGTGGATGAGAGAAAGAGACAGAAAACTGGAAATAGTGAGAGAGAGAGAGAGAGAAAGAGAGAGAGAGCGAGTGAGAGAGAAACTAAAAATATTTTGCAGATGATCCTATGGCAACAGAAAAAAGCACCGACGCGGTAACGTCAACGACAGGAGGGTTAGATTTCTTTTCTGCTTGCTCTATATTATATTTTGAGGTTGTTAACTATTTCCTCATTTGTTTAGTAATGTTAAGTGTTTGTAGTTATAATAAATATGAATGTATTACAATTGCAGTTTTGACTACCTTGAAGAGCTGCAAAAGGCAGCAGCAGAAGAGGAAGAGGGCGATGAAGAGGGAGGAGAGGAGAAGGAAGAAGGTGGAGAGGAAGAGGGGCAGGCGAGGAGTGGAGTGAGCAAGACGAAGAGGACGGCAGTAGCCATGGGAGCAGGCGGCGAGAGGAAGAAGCAGTCAGTTTATATAAAGAGAGAGAGAGAGAGGGAGAGAGAGAGAAGGAGAGGGGGGAGGGAGAGAGAGAGAGACGGAGAGAGAGAGGGAGGGAGAGAGAGGGATGGAGAGAGAGAGATGGAGAGAGGGAGAGAGAGAGAGAGGGAGGGAGAGAGAGAGAGAGATGGAGAATATGAGATAAGAAAAGAGAGATGTGGAGAGACTCGGAGGAAAGGAGAACGAAATTTAGTGAAATTTATATATTTATTCGTATATTTTTTTCCCTTTTCAGGAAAACCAAGCGACGCAGCGGCCGTGGAGGCGCTCTTGCTCGAAGCGCTGAGCCGGAAGTCGGTCTCTCTCTCTCTCTCTCTCTCTCTCTCTTCCTCTCTCTCCCTTCTCTCTCTCTCTCTCTCTCTCTCTCTCTCTCTCTTCCTCTCTCTCCCTTCTCTCTCTCTCTCTCTCTCTCTCTCTCTCTCTCTCCAGATGCGTCCCTCTTCATCAACGGCTGGCCACCTCTTCGCTTCCTCTTCCTACGCTCCATCGGCTGCCGCCTCAACAGCCGGCGACGACCCGTACGAGTTCCGCAGCAGTCCCGAGGAGAGCGACAATGAGAGACGCATCCGAACAGAGGTCAGTTAGGGTGTGAGGTTGGCATATTGGTAAATTGCGCGAAACTTGTAGTTATAAGGTCAAAGTTCAATCCCCTACCGGAATCCGCTATTATTATAACCCAGTTATAAGTCCTATTGTACACGCCGCATGTTTTTCTTACGTTCGTCTATTGGGTAATTTTAATTTTAATTTTAATATATTCGGATAAAAATAATTCTAATAACACAGCGTTATTTTTTTTATAAAAGTTAATTTAATAGTAATCGACGTGAATATTGCTTATTTAGTTGCCAAGTGAAGAGCGCGAATTGTCTGTGCCGCCTTCTTCAAAGAGAGCACGACAAACAGCTTCTCCGTCTATTCCAGGTTTTTAATTAGCCAATAATTGATGAATTATTGTATTTCATCATGTTAAAAAAAGTTTTATTAGGTGAGTTACATCCGGAGTAAATCTTGTCTTTTCAACGAATTCATGACAATTTAGGTGACGCAGAAATGGACGAAGGCGATGAGGAGGATGACTCATCGCGTCAAGGTCCGGCAACTGCCGGCCATCGAAAGGTTAGGGGGGAGTGGCGCCTACAAAACTGTTGGGCTGAGCCGGGGATTGAACCCGGGACCTCTCGCACCCTAAGCGAGAATCATACCACTAGACCACTCAGCCAGCTGAGGGAGAGTTTGCCGCAAGGAAACGCAAGGCAAAGTTTCTTTTCCCTTTCTTCCTTTCTCATCTCCGCTGTAGCAAGCTGCGCAAGACCGGTTCCGGGGCTCTGAGCTTCTCCCAAATAGTGATCTTCTTTTGAGTTCTAAAGGAAAGAAACATCGGCTGAGTGGTCTAGTGGTATGATTCTCGCTTAGGGTGCGAGAGGTCCCCGGTTCAATCCCCGGCTCAGCCCTTTTTTTCCCTCTTTTTAAAGACATTTTTGTGTCTTCACATGTAAATAATCTTAAAATGTCGACTATATGGTCCAGAACCAGGCGTTTATTGTTTTTGGGCTAATGTAAATATTGATGTATTTATATATTTCGTTTCTTTTAGGTGCCTCCCTTGCGCATCTCGAAGGAGAGGATACAGCCAAAGGAAGAGGAAGGCGTTGCGGATGATGACATTGTCTCAGCAGTGGCTGGAGGAACGGAGCATGCAGGCAGAGAGGGATACTCGGAAGGGGCAGGGAGAGGCAAGGCGGTAGTAACCAGGTGGGCAAGGGTTTCTCTGCTTCTCTCTCTCACTCTCTCTCGCTATCTCTCTCACACTCTTGCACTCTCCTGTTTATTCAGTCTCTGTCCAGCTCCTTCATCTCACTAGCTCTCTTTGGTTCCTTTCCCACGTGTACTTGTTCAGCAATCGATATTTCGATGATATTAAAAATTTAAGAATTTAAATATTTTTACCAATTTAAAGAATCGCCGCACGACCAGCAGCGAGAGGGAGAGGCGGCGCACTCCTCGAAGCAACTCCGCCAGCAGAAGATCACCATGGGAGAGTCACGAGGAGCAGGGTAAGGAGGGGCGAGTTCTATTACCGTAGAGCTCGGCATCTATTAGGCTGTTTGTAGCTCACCATCTAAAAAAACCCATCAGAAAGACAATTCAAACTTTTTGACCTCTCTCTCTCTCTCCCTCTTTTCTCTCTCTCTCTCCTTCTCTCTCTCTCTCTCTCACACACACACACTCTCTCTAGCTATATCTTTCTCTATATTTCTCTCGCTCTCTCTATTTCTCTTGCTCTTTCTCTATTTCCAATTTCCAAGGCATCATTCCCCCCTGATCTTGCAGCGCCAACTCGGCCGAGGCGGTGGTGGCGGCGCGGATGAAGAGTACGGAGGGAGTGGGAGGAAGAATCGAAGGAGGACAGCAGCAGCACTCGCAGCGGCAGCTGGCAGCCACGCAGGATCTGTCACTCCCAGAGGAGAGAACTCGGGAGATGGCGTCGAGCAGGCAGAGGGAGAGAGGGCGGCAGCAGGAGAGAGAGAGGTAAGGAGAGAGAGAGAGAGAGAGAAAGAGAGAGAGATAGAAAGGGGAGAGAGAGAGAGAGAGAGGTAAGGAGAGAGAGAGAGAGAGAGAGAGAGAAAGGGAGATAGAAGGAAAGAGAGAGAGAGAGAGAGAGAGAGGGGAGAGAGAGAGAGAGAGGGGAGAGAGAGAGGTAAGGAGAGAGAGGGAGAGAGAGAGATAGAGAGAGAAGTAAGGAGAGAGAGAAAGAGAGAGGGAAAGAGAGAGAGAGAAAGAGAGAGATAGAAAGGGGAGAGAGAGAGAGGTAAGGAGAGATAGGGAGAGAGAGAGAGATAGAGAGAGAGAAAGAAAGAGAGAGGGAAAGAGAGAGAGAGAAAGAGAGAAAGAGAGAGAGATAGAAAGGGGAGAGAGAGAGAAGTAAGGAGAGAGAGAGAGATAGAGAGAGAGAGAAAGAAAGAGAGAGATAAGACAGGAGAAGGAGAGAAACAGGCAGGTTAGTTAGTGTCCGCACATCTCGTACACTATGTACGTGCATAATACGTGTTCCTAATCCGTAAGGGTAAAATTCATAGGCAACAATTTCGCTCTTCCAGGTTTCAATGCAAAGTGACATCCAATCGACAGCATCCGGCAGCGAAGGTCGAACTTTGCTGACCATCGCAGAATCGACGGCCCCTGGCCTGCCCGGACTCCCCGAAGCAGCCGCTGTTCCCGCCCAATTTGCAGATGACGTCACCAATATGACCATGATGAACAGCGTACAGCAGAGGATTGAATTGGACAGAATTGTTAGAAGAAGAATTTTCCCTCCTTTTTATTTTAATTTGTTTGAACATGCTCAAAGGGAAAGAAGATATTTGTGAATCTATCAGTACATATTCTCTGGGATAATAGTTTCAATGCTGAAAAAACGGAATATGATTGTAAAAGAAAAGAATTATTTAACGAGCTCTAATTTTTTCTTTAAAATATCAAGGAAAAAATAAAAATAAATCTTATTAAAATATATAATTTTGATGAATAAATAATAATAAAAAATCTCATTTAAAGATCGCCGCCCGCCTCGCTGCAGCCGTAGTGGCGCATCAAGAAAGAATGCGCTCCCTATGGTGTCCGAGTAATGCAAGCGAGCTACTCGTGTTCAATAAGAAGCACACCGAACCGCAGCCAGAGTTTGTGGTGAGGATTATCATTTAGTCATTTTTATCACTTTTAACAGAAGTTGCTATATTAAGGTAATCCAAGGGTAGCCCCTTGGAATGGCATTAGACCAAAGAACATTGTATTTACGGATTTCTATATTTTTATAGTCTACTTTCTTCACTATTTATCTTGCAGCCAGCTCCAATGCCCCGTGACGTCAGCCCAGTGATGACTGAACTGTGGTACGAGCACGAGGAGGAGAGGCGAGTGATTGGGGGGGGGAGGGTTCTAGGATGTGGTTTTTTATATTTTATTTGCAGAATTATCTCTTTAATTAATCAATAATTTCTCGATAAATTTTTAGGCGCTAACTAGGCTTCATTTATACTTCATTTAATAAGCATTTTCTTCCAGGTTCATCCTTGCCTGGCAGCAGCAAGAGGCGCGCTGGCGTCTCCGCATCTACATGGAGGAGATCTGTCTGCTGCGAGAGCGAAGAAGGCGTGGCCAACGGCCAGCCCTCTCCGTTGTCTCGTTTCTCAGAGACTCTGAATGCTGCAAGTGGGTCGTTTTCTTTCTTCTGGATTTCTTTCCTCATTCTTCTGTCTTCTTTCCTCTTTCTTTTTCTTTTCCCTTCTCCTCCTTACTTCTTTTTTGGTTTACCGAAAAATGCAAAAAAAATAATTACGAAGTATATCTCTACACGCCGGATATCTGTTATATCCAAAACGCATAATAGCCCCTAATCCCCGTCGCATTGATCATTGGAGATCTTTGTCCATATTATCCTAATCCGTAGTGGTCAAATTCGTTGGGGTCAAATCCTTTGGGGGAAAACCGTTGGGGTCAAATCCGTTGGGGTCAAATCCGTACTGATCAAATCCTCCGTTCAGCCCGCACGCCTTCGTTGGCGACCGACACGAGCGGCCACGCCAGTCGGACGAGGAGTGGGCGGCGGCCATGCAGAGGAAGGCAGAAGAGCTGTTCAATGAACACAGACTCAAGGCCAACACCACGCATGCTGTACAGGTCAAAGGGAATCTCTCTCTCTCTCTCACTATCTCTCTCTCTCTCTCTCTCTCTCTCTCTTTTCTCTCTCTCTCACTATCTATCTCTCTCTCTTTCTCTCTTTCTCTCTCTATATATCTATCTCTATCTCCCTTTCTCTCTCTCTTTCTCTCTCTCTCCATCTCTCTCTCTCTTTGTCTCTCTTTCTCTATCTTTCTCTCTCTCTCTCTCTCTCTCTGTCGCTCTCGTTATATCCCGATCTCTCACTAACTCTCTCTCCTCTCTTATCTCTTTTTCTCTCTCTCTCTCTCATTCTCTCTATCCCTCTTTCCCACTTCCTCTCCCTTTCATACTAGGGTGAGTGAGTGAATGAATCTCTCCAAATTGCAGTTCTGGGCGTGGAAGGACAGCGCCCGTCGGAGAAAGGTGAACCCAGGCCGGCAGCTCTTGGATGACTTCCCTCGAGTCATGCCTATCCTAGTAGACATCCCTGTGCTCATGGATGGCGACGAGAAAATGCCGCCTCCTCCACCCAGCACCGACGACAACCTGGGAATAATTGCTTAGTGTAGAGGTTAAAACTCGGTGGATCTAGGATGCTGAACATTAAGAATTTAAGTGGAATCAACAATTAGCATGATTTTAGTTTTGTTCAGTTGTCCATGGTTAAGTCAGAAAAATGTGGAATATGTTTTCTTGGTAATGTTTACCGATTTGATCTCTGAATGTAAATAGGACATTCAACAGATTTGCTCATGTTACGGGCAGTCGTTGTTTGATCGGTTTGAATAATTATTTTTCTCAATAGGTCTTAATTAAACACTATGTTTCTGATTCAATGTTATCTTCGTTTAAGATGCAGCAATAAGTTGTCAATCTTTTCTTGTCCATTTTCTTCCCGCTACTGAATCCAACAACTTTGTGGTTTACAGACAACTCATAAATAAATGTGGAATTGAGCACTTGGAGACTGTTCGGATTGCTTAAATATTAAGATATAAAGTAATTCATACCGGGAAGACCGGGAAGCATGGAAACTGAATACCGAGAGTAAGAACTTTGTGGTGGTCAGGTAAAAGGGCTTCACATGATGAAGGAAAACTGTAATGCTTGCGAGCGTCTTGCGAACATCTTTCTAGGGTTATTTTGTGTGTGGAACACGAATCTGTAATAAGTTCTTTTAATGTAAATTTATGTAGGCATTCAACGTAGCAACAAAAATCATCAAGAAAGGCACTCACATCAGCGTACAACAGTTGACCAGAGCACAAAAACCGACGTCACTGCTGGCAAATACGACGACAAATACAGAAGACATATGGCAGAAAGTGAATGAGAGACAGGACATTCTGTAAAACAACGCCAGAAGGAAGAGTGGTGGGTGATATAGATCTAAAGTGTCTGTAGATTGCGAGAGTTTCTGACTGAGAGATTGTAGGAGAGAGAGAGAGAGAGATGGGTAGCGAGGGAGAGAGAGAGAGATGAGTAGCGAGGGAGAGAGAGAGTGAGAGAGAGAGAGAGGAAGAGAGAGAGTGAGAGAGATGGGTAGCTCGTAGAGGAGGTTCTCTGTGCTCTTCTCTCATTTGAAGTCGAACCTCAAGGAAGTGTCCGCCCCACAATTCTCCTCCGAGTCCATTCCTCAGCATAATGTTTCTCTTTTGCTGGTTCCATTGCATACGGTGGGCATCGCACAGCACTTCGTTTAGAGAGGGCCATCGTGGTGTAATACTCCACAAAGATGTCGCTGAAGTATTAACACCACCGTGTTCTTATTCATCTGGCACGTCCGCGCCCATGTCGTTGACCATCAGATACGACATAAGAATGATCTTCTTCCCGTCTCCTCGCATGTTCTCGAACTAAGTCCCCTTCTCTGGTAGCCAACCTTCAGAGGATAGCTCTCTCTCTCTCTCTCTCTCTCTCTCTCTCTCTCTCTTCCGAACAAATCAGAGCATATAAAGAACGGTCTGAAATGCGATGATAATGGTGATAAAGAATCTTCATTGGCGACGAATACTCCAATGGATATTATGAATTTGTCAGCCATCACATCTAGTACATTTGTATTCCAGCGAGGTTATGCAGTATGAGTCGAAAGAGAGAAATGTTATGAGGCGACGGTGATGGGGCAAATAGACTTTATTTCGATGAATCATCTTCGTTCATCATTGTATATTCCGAACTGCTGCCGATGATGGAACATTTGATTAAGAGTCATGCTCGTTTGGCTCTGCTGAGAACTGCTCGCTTCTGCAGGACAACAGAAGACGTGCCTAAGAAAATTAAAATTGTACGTACCAACTAAAATAGACTATAATGTAAAAAGAACACCCGAAAACAGAGCCATCAACTATCAAGGAACGGCATCTATGAAAGCGAACAAAAAAAAAACAGCACTAACCAGACGAATCTGGTCTTGTTCTTCCTCGTCTCGTCGCTCTTCTTCAACGCGCATGAACTCGCGGCCGATCGCATTCTCAAGCTCGGCAATCCGAATCCGAAGGGGATCATTCGTGTCCATTGAACTATCTGGGACCTGGGCACAAAGACATTCATAGACTGATGGTGGCTTTAGAAAGTCGATGGCCGATCTAGCACGTACAACGGTTTCAGCTTTCAAAGGAAACACGGAATGCTATTCGTTTATGCTTGTAGATCTACTTGATCCCTTCTACTCTATGACTGTCTATCCCTCATGCTACTATATACTGCCTTGATCACTTTGTTCGAACTTCCATCTCTCTCGCTTTGCGCACTCTCATGTATTCTCACTCTCATACCTGCTGCCGCTCCTATGTATGTACATATGTTACCTCTTCTTCTTGTCCTCTTCCTCGCTCGTCGATCCCCTTTCTCTTCGATCTCAGACGTGCCAGTGCAGATTCGAGCTTTTCGATCTGTTTCTCAAGATACTTCGGTGCTTCATCCTCCACAGGAGTGTCGGATGTCTAAAGAAGATTACTCATCACATCGTCACTCATTTTATCGATCTTCTGTATATGTACATATCTACCTCTTTTCCTTGAAATATTTTTCTCTTTGTAGTCTCGACGAAGGCCAACGGTTCTCGCCGACGTGTCTGGGTACGATCGTTCTGCTGAGAACAGACGGCGAGAACAGCTTGTTCCTTTCTTTCATCACTCTCGAGCCCTTGCTGGATTGCCTCGTCGAGCTGTTTCTCTAGCATGTCGAGGTTGATCATATGTGCTATTAAGGAGACTTCCAATTTCTTTAAGCTTCGCAATTGCCTCGGTCAGATCGATGAAGTCCTCCTTATATCCCGATGACTCGCCTTTATGCAGGCGATTGAGCAGTTGGCGCTGCCGCTCAAACACTTCATTGGCCCGATGCCATAAATCGGCGCGAGATCCTTGTGAGCTCACTGAGGACATTCGCGGCTGGGTAGATGTGATCGTACTTTACCATATCACTGTTCTTGTTAAGTATAGTTTCAAGCTACTTTCGGCAGGTCTCCGCATTACTTCTATGGCTCTCCAATAGAGGGTCGGATGGATCAAGATAATGTAGCCTAATGTACGACATGAATGTCTGTAAAAAAAAAATTTCGGCCACAAGTATGTACATGCATACATACATGCATACATATGAGGACAAATGTATGAGTGATGATAAAGAAAGCTCGCCTCCGTTTCACATTACAACACATATGAACGACGAAAATGGCACGTCAACATTGAACATGAATCAACTATCTGACCTCTATTAAAACTAAAATAAAAATAAAAACAGATGGAATTCAAGAATGAAAAGAACGCTAGAATAGACGATCAATGCGGAATGAATTGGACAATCGTGACGGATGAACATTCGCTGTAGCTCGATGAGTTTTCATATAAAGGTGTTATCGACGCGTGCAAATCACGACGGCAATTAAAACAACATTTATAGAATGGCATTCTTGCTGCTATATTGGTTGTATGATTTTCAATTCAGAAAATTTCTTTCTGCCCTTTTGGAGAATCCATTCCCGAAGTTCGAAGCAAAAAAAAAACACAATTTTCCAAACTCTAAAAATGCTCAAGCACTTTCAATTAATTCCACTTTCTTTATTGCACATTATTCAGAACCCAATATTTTAACTGCTGTAAAATTCCAAGTTGTAATTGTCCGAATATCTTTTAATAGTGAATGTTTTATAAACTGACTAGAGGTGAGAGTCTGCGTATTTCTTGGAACGTAATGAAGTGTTGTGAGAGAAAAACTCAAGGATAGGGGAGGACCGAAATAACAAGCCCGTTAGGAGATGCAAGACGAGAGAAAGACTCGAAGGAGAAAGCAAAGAGAGAGAAGGGAATAAAAGAGCAATGAAGAAAAATTCGAGTCCAGTACAATTGATATAACATTCGAGAGCTGGGCTACACGCCTCTGGAACGGACAAGAGAGGAACGGGTGAAAAAGTGCGCAGAAGTAGGGAGCGGTCTGATGGTGCGAGGGAAAAGGGGTCTGCCATTGTACAGCGCTGACCCACCGGGAGTCGCCAGATAACATTCATTACACTGCGCGTGTTGAAGGGACGAAGGTGTTTGGTGCACTCTTGCAATTATTTATTGTGTCAAATTCTTGAGGCGTGATTGGGGCAAAGAACGAATACATGATATACATTGTGTCAGACAAAGTTCGCCCGGTCAGCGGGGGTACAAGACGCCTAAAAATTCCGAGGAAATCCAAATAGCACGTAACTCATGCTTGTGTGGCTAAACTCCTCCTTACTTTTGTATACCGCATATCTCCACACGCACGCGGTTCAGTTCTTTTAGTCTTCGTTTATATTGTTCGTTTTCTTGCTATAGTTATTAATTAAACATCATTTTTAAGTTGTCTCGCTCTTTTCTTAAATCTTCAATTTCGCTTCCGCAATCTTGATTTCATAAAGTAGTACCTTTTTCCCTTAATTGCCTTAGCAATTCTCTCGCGACTTTATCTGGGAAAAGCTTATTGTTAGTTCCAAAGCGCAAGAATGATGTTTGTATTGGCAAGCTCTAAAATTTGAAATCGCGTGAACAAGTTTAAACGATGAGAACTTGTTTGAACTTATGTTTTAATTTCTTCTTCTCTTAAGCCTTCATGGCTAAAATTTCTCTTTTTTATTGAAATCACTAGAATTTTGCCTGAATTTGCGAGAATTAAGTTTGAATCACCTTATGAGTTTTTCAAGCGCTAAACACGAGTTTGACATCATCTCGCGAGACTCCTAAGCCGATTGAATGTGATAACCTTTTAATTGTTTCTTAGAGCGACTTCCATCCAATCAAGAGCCATGCATCTCGAAGTGGAGACACTTCCGTACGCGACGATCACTCTGCACGCAGTGAAATATCCATCGCGCGCAGTCTACGGGCTGCTGCTTGGCGAGAAACTCGACGGACGCATCAAGGTATACTTCTTCTTCTTCGAATCACAATTCACTGTTCTTTCGAGTCGAAAGTTTTGACTACTTAGAAAACAGCGGATATTTCCGCAGCCCTACCCCCCCCCCCCCCCAAAGTCAACGAAGCATATTCTAGACATTTTATTTTCACATAGTTAGTGCATCACATCCCAAAAACACGAGTTTTTCGCCATTATTACACGGTTTTTGACCTTATTTCCTGAGGGGAATAAAATGGGAGCGAAAGGAAAAAGTTTTATTAATATTTTCAACAGCGGCAAAAGTAATAACAGCAAGAAGATTTTTTGATTTTAAAGGTGTCGGGCGCCGTGCCCCTCGCGCACGAGACGTCGCCCCTCGCGCCCGCGCTCGAGGTGGCACTCGCGCTCGTGCACGCGCGCCACGGTAACATCATCGGCGTCTACTTTGCGAATCAGCGACTCAAGGACAAGAGGTACGGTAGGATTGGGCAAGAAGAGTTGCGGAGAGTACTGTAGGATTTAGCAACAAAGGGATGGAGTATGGTAGCTTTGGGCGAGGAGAGTTGCGGTCGTTTTTACTTGAAAATATATGATATAATGAAGGCAACAAGACATCTGTATTTCTTTTTAAAGATTTTTTTTTAGAAAGTGAATTACAATTTTTGAACGGACGAGAAGTTATATCTTAGAAACGTCCACAAAAGAGTTGCCTTGACAAAAGTGTAAAGTATTTTCATGATTCGAATAAAGGAGTACTGTATCGTAAAACGTTCTTTGCGTCTCCGTGACATGTTCTAGTGATATAAAATGTGAAGATAGATGTTCCAATCATTTCTTCGTTATTCTTTCTAATAAAAAGTTATTCCCACTCTTTTTTTCGAAGCATTGAGTAGATAGATCAATAGTGTATTCTAATGTATTAAAAAGCATTTTTACGGTTTATTTTATAACCGAATATTTCTTAAACAGCCTGCCGGCCGTCGCCGTCCGCTTGGCAGAGCGAATTGCAACCACCGCCAGTGGCACACCTCCCGCACTCATCATCCAGGTTTTTTTTTTACTTTTTTTCTTTAAAAAATTTCCCCATAAATATTTTTATTTAAAACAAAGTGTATCAGGCCATTTTTCCCGGTGGGTGAATTTTGATTAAGAAAACGATTTAAATTCTCTTTGAAGATAGCATTTATATTCATTGTTTAGAACAGAAAAAAATTATATTTGGAAATGACTGCTACTAATTTCCTTGCTCTAAGCTCGTGAACGCGGAGCTGAAGCCGGACTGCTCGCAGCAGTGCATGATCGGCCATATCATTGAGCATCCCGGAGGAGGAGGGCATGCCAAGGAGTGCGGGTCAGTACTCTCTCCATCTCTCTCTCTCTCTCTATGTGTGTGTGTGTCTCTCTATCTCTCTTTGACTCCTTCCTTCTCCCACTGCTCTCTCTATTCTCTTTATCTCTCATTTTTCTCTCTCCATTCATTTCTATCTCCTTCTCTCTCTCTCCTCTCTCTCGCTATCTCCATCTCTCTCTATTTCATTTCTCTTTCTCCCTCTCTCTTCTGCATCTCTTTCTCTGTCCTCTCTCTCTCTCTCTCTCTCTCTCTCTCTCTCTCTCCAGAGTCAGCACGCCGAGTGCGACCCTGCCACTGATCTCTGTGGCCATGCAGCGCAAGCTCTACCGTGACGTCATCGACTTTGAGAACCACCTCGACCGGCCAGAAACCGACTTCTACAACGGCCATCTCAGACTGGCGCTCGCCGAAACGGACTAGCTTTAAGTTCTTAAGGCTCCTCCCTAAGGACTAAGGACTCCTTAAATATGCTCTAACTTAAGCCTAATAAGAGTACCATTAAAGAGGCACATATTCAAATCATATTCCATGTTCTGTTCCTGAATGTACAACTAGCTTGTAATGGTTTATATAATAAGGCTATCTTTTTTATTTGAGGAAATAATTTTGTTTCATTTGGTGCAGCCGAAACAGTAAAAGGTTTAAGGCTTGAATTTTTTTCATATGTTTCTCCTAAACTAATTCCGAATTCGATGATTTTGCTGTGATACTGTCGAGATAAAGAGTTTAATCGTAATTTGTTCTCTTTTTCTTCTTCTTATAAAGGTAGCCTGTGCTCCTGCTCGAATATCTCTTCCCTTTCTTTCCTTTTTTTGTGCCTTGATTACAACAATTCAAGTTACCGTATCCCTTTACCATTTCAATACTTGTTTTGTGTAGGTTTTGTAAGTACAAAAATGTGTTTCTGGAGGTCCCCTGAACTCGTAGCCAAAAGCTCAATCTTTCGGCTTGCTCTAATGTCCAGGGAAGATGACCGCAGAGGCCGTGGTGGACGTGAACGAGGGCATCACGACGGAGAAGACAGCGACCATTCGTAATTACACGACGCAGCCGAGACTAAGTCAGCCTAATTAGGGTGTATTAGTTAATTAATTAATTTGTTGTACAATTATAGTGTCTTTTATGTTATTTCATACATTTTTACCCTATTAATTTGTGCAAAAGTCTTGCCTTTTCTAATACATCTTGCCATTGAAGATTTAGTATTTTTTTGCAAGAATTTTTCGTTTCTGAATAAATTAATTTATTTAAAAAAATAAGCACTTTGCTCTTTTCCTCGTCAGTCTACAAGACGGTGACGGGCGTGAACGGGCCGCTGGTCATCCTGACGGACGTCAAGTTCCCGCAGTTCAGCGAGATTGTCCACATCACGCTGCCGGACGGCACGAAGCGATCGGGCCAAGTACTCGAGACCACACGCAACAAGGCCGTCGTTCAGGTGGGAGATACTGTTTAGCTTTTGACACAAAAATCTCGCATTTGAATTGGCGCCTTTGGCCTGAGCGCAAGGGCATGCGATTTTTAGAGAGTTGCAACTTGAATTGTTAATAATATTCAAATAGACTACGGTTTTGTGCAGCTTTAAGCACTCTTTTCTCGATTACTGTAATTCAGGGTCAATTTGTTTTCCATGACTTTGGGGTTGCCATGATTTTTTCAAGTTGGGCATAGGATTCGCTCTTTAAATTTCGTGTTGCGGTTTCCCTTTTCTTTATGAGTGTTATCCATATGCATCACACCCTAGTTTATTTTCTAAGATACTAGCATTTATCCTAGACTTTACCCGTAAACATCTTCATTTATCTATGTTGTCAGGTGTTCGAGGGCACGTCTGGAATCGATGCGAAGAACACGATCTGCGAGTTCACGGGCGACATCCTCCGCTCGCCAGTCTCGGAGGACATGCTCGGCCGTGTCTTCAACGGCTCTGGCAAGCCCATCGACAAGGTCGGCTATTTTATGGCCATATATACTTTAAAAAAATTTGTTGACACTTTTGAAGATAAAACAAATTATTGAGACTTTTAAAGAATTTTTTTTGCACTTTAAAACATTTTTTTTGTTAACCTAGAAACTACATAAAATTAATTGAATGAATTGTAAGTAATAAAGTGTAATAAACGCCAAAAAGGGCATTTAATGTTGATGAAATATAGATGAATGAAAAGATGAAGAAGAAGAAAAATTAAATGTTGATGAAATATAGATGAATGAAATGATGAAGAGGAGAGAACAAAGCAGAAAATGTCAGGGCCCTCCCGTGCTTGCCGAAGACTTCCTCGATATCAACGGGCAGCCCATCAATCCGTGGGCTCGCATCTATCCGGAGGAGATGATTCAGACGGGCATCTCTGCCATCGATGTCATGAACTCCATCGCACGCGGACAGGTTAGGCTCTTTTCTTTTGTACTGTTTTATTCCGTACTTTTTAACGCTTCTCCCCCCCCCCCTATTATACACATGGATATGTTGGCATTGATCTCAAAATCGAGAGAGAGAAGAAAAAAGTAGATTGAAAAAGAAAAAAAACATTGAAACGGTTGAAAAAGAACGATCGGACAGTTAAATAAAATATTTTACATATTAAATATTATGATCAATTTGTTTAATTAAAATCTTTTCTAATTTTAAATTTACAAAAAAGAGGATTAATTTCAGAAGATTCCCATCTTCTCTGCCGCCGGCCTGCCTCACAACGAAATCGCCGCGCAGATTGTGCGACAAGGAGGGCTCGTGAAGCAGCCAGGAGAGAGGAAGAGGACTGAGGCAGGAGGAAAGAAGCCTGAGGCAGGAGGAGGAGAGAACTTTGCCATTGTCTTCGCCGCGATGGGAGTGAACATGGAGACGGCGAGGTTCTTCAAGCAGGACTTTGAGGAGAATGGTCAGAGGCTTTAGATGCATCATTCATATTTAAACTTAACAATTCTGAGAGAAAAGTATTTGAACTACATGAAAACAGACAAGGCTGCAGCTGTAAGTGAACAACCAGCAGCTTTTCTTTCAGCTGGGTGGTAGTAGTACCAGTGACATTCTCTTTTTTTTTCATATTCTTGGAGGGATTACTTAATTTCATTTTTGTGCATTCAGTTCATTTTACATTTTAGATGATAAAAATGTACAACGGATAATAATAATAATAATTATTGTTTAATTATAATAAATATTTGAGGCTCGATGGAGAACGTGTGCCTCTTCCTGAACCTGGCGAACGACCCCACCATAGAGCGTATAATCACGCCTCGAATCGCGCTGACCGCCGCCGAGTTCTTCGCGTACCAGTGCCAGAAGCACGTGCTGGTCGTGCTCACAGACATGTCATCGTATGCTGAGGCTCTTCGAGAGGTGGGTTTTCTACCCCCTCTCCTCCCTTTACCCCCCCCCCCCCCCTTCAAAAACAGGCATAGCTTAAAATCGACGACCTTCACAGATTTTCAATCATCCTCAATGCTGAAATAGTGCCTGTTTCTAAACTTGGGCCGTGGGGTAACAATGTGAAAAATTAACAAAACCGGGGGTTATAAAGTGAAAAATAGCCATTCCGGGGGGTTAAAAGTGTTCCGGGCCTACGGCCCGGGGGTTACAACCCTCTCATGGGTCAGACTTATTTCAGCTCTGATCATCCTTCCTTCCTGGTATACATAACGTCATTTCGAGCCTAATCAGCATGTAATAGAAGATATCAGCTATTTTTTTTAGCATCCATTATACGAGGAATGCTCGAAAAAAGCAAGCTCTCCCTCGCTCATCCTTCGCCGGGCTGTGGGGGGCCCTTTTTAATCTACATACATGCATACATATGTGGGCGTACAGGTGTCCGCTGCTCGTGAAGAAGTGCCCGGCCGGCGTGGCTTCCCTGGCTACATGTACACTGATCTGGCGACGATCTACGAACGCGCCGGACGTGTGGAGGGTCGCAACGGCTCCATCACGCAGATTCCCATTCTCACCATGCCCAACGACGGTGAGTGGCTGTCTCCTTGCCTTGTCTCTCCTTACCCCCTCCCCCTGCTTTAACCCCTCCATTTACCCTCCATTTATCCAGAGATAGCGGATAACAATAAGGCTCAGGAGATATCTTTCTGATTCCAGATATCACTCACCCCATTCCCGATCTCACTGGCTACATCACCGAGGGTCAAGTGTACGTTGATCGTCAGCTGCACAACCGGCTGATCTACCCACCAATCAACGTGCTTCCCTCCCTCTCACGGCTCATGAAATCGGCCATTGGCGCGGTAAGGGTTTATTATTCTGCTTTTTTTCTATTTTAAAGTTTATTTGGATTTCTTTATATTAAAGTTATTTGGAGTTATTTACTTTACGGGGTTATTTGGATTTATTTATTTTAAGAGCAGTTTTATTGTTTCAGAATAGTTTAGTTTTTTTTATGAAATAACTTCGGTGTCAATCTGTGATATATTTACACGTCCCATGGGGAAGCAATAATGATCGAGAAAAAAGGAGAAAGTTGGATAAGCGAGCTACTTTCTACGTCACTTTGTTTCTCCCAAAAATATTTACTTGTTAATAAAACCGTGTGAATTACCTACTACCGTACTCTAGACATAGAGGCAACAGTATCCAATACTATAGGTAGAATCTACAGTATCACCTTGGCTATGCAGGGAATGACGCGAGAGGACCACGCGGATGTCTCGAATCAGCTGTACGCATGTTATGCGATTGGCAAGGATGTCCAGGCAATGAAGGCGGTGGTGGGAGAGGAGGCACTTTCCCCTGATGACCTGCTATATCTCGAATTCCTCACAAAGTTTGAGAAGAACTTCATCTCACAGGGTACGGTAGTTTTTTTTGTAGTTAAAATAGTATTGAGAACAATATTTAAAAAAAAATTTTACAAAATTTTTCAGTTTATAAATTATATGGCTGTTTTTGAATTATGTAAACGGAGAGTTACTTGTCGAATCCTTCACTGATTTGTAGTTGTTAATTCAGTGGATGAATCTCTTGATTTTCATGATTTGCATGTTACTGTTAAATGTCACTAATCATAATCTTTTGCCCAAATTTTGCCCTTGTCACGGTTTAGATTCTTTTGTTTTTTTTTACAATTTAAAATTTTGAGGTCATTACGAGAATCGCACGATCTTCGACTCGCTGGACATTGGCTGGGAGCTTCTGCGTATCTTCCCGCGAGAAATGCTCAAGCGCATCCCGGAGTCCATGCTGGAGAAGCACTATCAGAGGGGCGCCGGCGCTAAGAATACGGTCCTCGTTGGCGGCAAAAATACGGCCCCTACTGCCACCAAGAAGCCCTGAGTACCAACTAGCCCATGGGCAATGCATTTAGGCACGTTTCGCGTTTTTATTTACTAATTATTAAGTCTGCGAACTCAGGAAAGATTTCTTGTCACTTATCATTCTGTTGCACACGGGCGCTGAGAGAAAAATATGGGTTGGAGACCATTGGCTATTCGAGATTTAAAATGTTATCACAAGTTGATGCTTTAACCGACGAGTTGAAACGCGGTTTATTTATTTGTGCTTTACAGCTCGGATTATTCCCCGAACGGTGCCTTGCATATTCTTTAAATGATATTTCTGTTGAATAGTATATAGATTTGGTTGTGGTAGGATTTTATATTTATCACCGGCCTATACCTCCATCTCCCATTCTCTACCTTTCTTTATGGCTACCCCTTGCCACTCTCTCTCTCTCTCTCTCTCTCTCTCTCTCTCTCGTTCTTTCCAGTATCTCTTATTAGATTTCGTTGTCCACTTATCGCATTATGTCACTGAACGATTTCAAAAATTTATTAGGAATATCTATGTATTATCAGATCATATCATAATTGCTTTCCTTTTTGTTTTGCCATAAAGAGCTCTGAAATAAATAGTTCAAAGTTCCTTAAACTGGAGTACAAAAGCAGTTGTAGAACTAACACATCATGTCTTAGAAGAAGGAAGAAATCAAGTTCGACAGTGCAAAGAACAAGGGAGTGTAGTTAGTGGTTTTTGGGCCTTTCACATGTTCCACTCTCTCAGATACTAGCCGAGACGAGTGGCAGAGCACCACGGTTAGTACACGCTGTGAAAACCTCAGCGAATGTAGGTTGCTGGCTGTAGTGGCTTCTCAACCCGTTGCTTCCATCTTTGAAATCATACTTCACAGGATCATTTCTGTAGTATGTATTTCACAACATGCATAACTGCGTGCCGTATCCAACCCGCGATGAACGGTGAACTGGGCGGGGCGCGAGCGGGAAGCTGCCCTTCGTGGCTTGAGGACCGCGGCCGCCGGAAGGCAACTTTTGGTGGCTTGTGCCCTGCTCTTCTGAGCGGTTTTATTTCCGATTTACCTTGCAAAAATCATCCATAACCATGGAGTATAAAATCCAATTTTTTACACGTTGGATTGGTCCGATTGTGTGAAGGACACAGGAATCTAGATAGATAATGCTAAAATACATAATGAACAATATGCTGAAAGGGACTCACTTAAACAAATATTTATTCATAAAAATCCTTTTTCTGTGCTGATATATGCTTTCCTATGTGCTGCACTTTCGACACGCATCCCTCTCTTTCTATCTATCTCTCCTTTTCACTCTCTACAGTCTCTGTCAGCCTATCACTATCTCTGTCACTCACTGCGTAGAGCCACTCTCTCATTGACCTCCATGCGCTCCGCTTCCGTTTCTTGATCAGTGCAATTCCTAACATAGCGCCTGCACTCCGCAAAAGCGGACAAATCTAGGGTGCAGACATAGCGAGTGTCGTTCTGGCAACTGTATTCCTCAGCTCTGGCTCCTCTGCATTTGACCGAGAAAATCTTTCGCCTTTTACTAAAGATTTCCGTGCAGAGGAGCAACTATGAGATTGCTCATTTTTTGGATCCCCCTCGAAAGAGTGGGGCAAAGTTATCGAAAAAAATTGATGATTAGCATCATTGCCAGAGGGACCGTGAAATAAAAAGGTTTGAATGGCTAGTGATGTGCAGGTTTGCACCGTAGACTACGGTAGGAGGGTGCGGTAGCACAAAGTTGAAGAAAGGTAACCATTCTACGATCGCTGTCGTAGGGTGTGTAGGTGACTTTGGTTTTTGTTGTGAGGTTTGTTTTTTAATTGGTTTTAATAGAGTGACGTGGGTTTTTGTTGTGAGGTTTGTTTTTTAATTGGTTTTAATAGAGGTTAATTTTTAATTTTAATCACGGAGGATATACTTGATGTAATTCCAGTATGCCAGTCGATAACGAACAGCCGGCTCCAGCCGCACCCACAGCACTGGTTTCCCTCCCGTCAGCGCAGGAGTTGGCAGAGACAGTGAAGCGGATGCTGATGGAGGCAACTCCACAGCCTCTTCCTCCCCTTCCGAGGAGAGAAGTCCCGCAGCTCGCTATGAAAGGTAGTTTTCCCAAAGGCCAAGGTGGGCATTCCCTGGATCACACTCACTT
Source organism: Allodiplogaster sudhausi (assembly GCA_945643635.1). NCBI lineage: Eukaryota > Metazoa > Nematoda > Chromadorea > Rhabditida > Diplogasteridae > Allodiplogaster > Allodiplogaster sudhausi. The sequence continues at coordinate 5,870,837 of CALZFC010000001.1, read as the reverse complement.
GATGAGTCAGTGTGATCCGGTTCACACTCATTTGATGGGTGAGTGTGGACCGGTTCCCGAGCGCTTGATGAGCGACTCGGGACCATTTCACAGTCACTTGATGAGTGAGGGTGAAAAAGTCAAATTCAATCAGTTTGCAGTGTATCGAGAGTGCGCTAAGCCCATGGTGGAGGCCCTCTCCGACCTCGATCAGGCAGAGCATGCGAGGTCCTACGAGGAAGCTCTCCACTTCATTGCAGAGGCGAAGCTCAAGCTGGAGCAGCGAGTGACGCATATGCAGCTCGCAGACACCAACCCTGGATTTTGGGATGCCCTGGAGAAGGCCAAGGTCCGCACGGGAGCACTGGACGAGGTCACCAGGCAAGCACTGGAGATCGCCCAGTCGGCGGCGACTTCAGCGGCAGCGGGCACCTCTGCGAGGGAAGTCAATCCGAGAAAGAGACCTCTCCCAGCAGACAACCGGCCCTTTCGTGGAGAAGCGGCCAATCAGTCCGGTGCCGATGCAAAATGTCAGTTGCGGGAAGAGCAGGAGGGAACCAAAAGGGGTGAGTTGATTGCTAATTTGCAGTGGACAAGTTGGTCGCTCTCGTCCAGCGCCAACAACTGCAAATCGACCGCTTCACCTCTGGCCCAAACCGCAGCTCGCCGCTGGCGAGATGCCACCATTGCCAGAAGTCGGGCCACTTCATCAGAGACTGCCCAGTCGCTCGCGCCGTCCTTGACGGAGCCAAGCATGAGATGCCGTCCCAGAACGACCACTAAGGGTGAGGAGTTTAAGGCAGGCTCTATTCACGAGAATATTGGAGAATGGAAGCATTTGGGCCCACCTCAGTACTTCCTCAGAGCTCTAGAAGAAGGTTTCAGACTCCCTTTCCTAGAAGGGATTACGTTAGAACCCAGATTTGCACCTCAATCCCACCTTTCAAGGGAAGATAATGCCTTTGTTACGGATAATTTGCGAGCTCTGATCGCGTCGGGGGCGGTAGAATGTGTCGCACAACAAGAGCTAATTATCTCTAGCAGGATCTTTGTCGTTTCAGGGAGAAAAAAGAGACTAGTTATAGATCTGTCGTTTCTGAACACATTCCTGTCTGTGCCTAAATTCAAGTGCGAAGGACTAGAGTCAGTCTTCCCATCTCTTAGTCATGCCAGAGTTGCGGCAGTGTTCGACATGAAGTCTTGCTATCATCATTTGCTAGTCTTGCCTGAACATCGCAAGTTTTTGGGTTTCCGGTGGGGATCTCAGTACTTCCAGTTCAGGGCAATCCCATTTGGTCTGGCCCCTGCCCCTTGGATGGTCACTAAATTGTTCCGCCCATTGGTCAAGAGGTGGAGATCTCAAGGAATAGATGCGACCTTGTATCTTGACGACGGTATAGTACTGGGTTCGTCCAATGAAGACCTGGAAGCTAAAGTATTACAAGTGAGGGAAGATCTGAGGAGACTAGGTGTAGTGATGGCAGAAGAAAAATGCAGTTGGACCCCCTCCGCAAGAGTGGTATGGCTAGGAGCAATTATCGATCTGGGAGAACGCGTAGTCTCCCCTTCCATAGAGAGAAGGTCCAAACTGGTGAACAAAATTGAAGAGATGTTGACACAAACACCTTCGATCAGGGATCGAGAGCAAGTTCTGGGCATGATAGCTTCCCTCTCCACTATCTCATACGGCCTAGCCATCTATACCAGACCCCTTGCGGATACTCTTGCATCCAATCTCTTATTTTCAGAGGAGAGAGGGAGACGGCAAACATTGGGAGATGAGGAACGAGGAGCTCTGGAGAACTTGCTGAGACTGGCGAAGAGAGGCGACATGAGAAGAGTGCTGGAGAGTCGGCTGGATGCGACGGCCACGACGGATGCATCAGCAGTCGCATTAGGTGGGTTTATCGCCTCAGACCAAGGAAGGGTATCCTTTTCCAAGAACCTTTCGGAGCTACAAATGACTTTTTCGAGTACAGCGAGAGAATTGTTGGGGATTCAGCAGGCTGCCTTGCTAGTAGCTCAGAGATTCCAGGGAAAATCACTCCTTTTTCTCACGGACAATCTAGGGGCCGTATCCATTTGCCAAAAAGGGTCTAGAATCCCACTCCTCCAAGACATAGCACTCTCGATTAGGGGCATCTTGGAGCGCGCCAGTGTTGAGGCTTCCTTTCCTGGATTCCTAGGGAACTAAACGAGCAAGCAGATGCACTGAGTAGAGAAATCGATCATGATGACTGGGCAATCAATTCACATTGGTTCAATTATTGTGTCAGAAGATGGGGTATCCCTGATATCGATCTCTTCGCATCAGCAGAAACAGCAAAAGTTTCCAGATTCGTATCGAGACAACCGGAGTGTGGAGCGAGCGCAGTCGACGCTCTCTCTCGCCACGACATCTGGTCCTCTGGAATCTTTGGTTGGTCAGTTCCTCCTCCTTCGCTGTTAGCAAGGGCTATGGGAAAGATTTTGCTGTACAATACTAAGGTTATCCTGGGCTTCCCTGTTTGGGAATCAGCGAACTTCTTCCCCATGATTATCAAGGCTAAAAAGGAGGGACGGGTCAGGGACTCTTTCATAGTCAGCAAAGCCAGGCTGTTGATCGTGCCCGGGTCTCACTTGAATCAGGCTTTTGCTAGGCAATCCCTTGACTTCGATTTCGAATTCATCCTGGTCAACTAACCCAAAGGGAACTTTCGTTTTTCTACCACACGGGGCGTTGTCCTATGTTGATAAAGTGTTTATTAGTACGGTAGATGTAACGGTACATCGGCAAGGGGCTAATCTGGGTTATATGGGAGGGATGACCATATAATTGATGATTAGCATCATTGCCAGAGGGACCGTGAAATAAAAAGGTTTGAATGGCTAGTGATGTGCAGGTTTGCACCGTAGACTACGGTAGGAGGGTGCGGTAGCACAAAGTTGAAGAAAGGTAACCATTCTACGATCGCTGTCGTAGGGTGTGTAGGGTCCCACCCGCCCACCCTGAGAGTATTCTAATCTGCAGGATCGGCGAGACGAGAGTGGCATCTTCTGGGAGGAGCAGCAGCTGCTATCGGCGGAGGAGGAGCGAGAGCAGCGGTGGAGCCAGCTTTGGCTGCATCAAGAGCACCTAACACGTGGAGGAGCTACGCCTCCGCTTGGAGAGGATATCTTGGAAGACTACCCCCTGGAATAGACCCTTCCTCTCCCTTCTCTCTCACTGCTTTTGCCGCCAACCACTCCCTTTCCCGGTCACAAGCTGCTCAGCTTTCAGCAGCTTTCTCCCTCTTCTCCTCACAATCTCTCACTCCTTTATGTTCACAAGTATTTGCTGGTCTCAAGCGCGCTTCTCTCCCCCCACGAGGGGCCCAGGCCCTCTCTGATTCGCATGTTCGCAGTGTTGTTAAAGCTTCCTTGTCTGCAGTGGATTCTCGCCCTCATTTTGCTATTATAATTCAGTATTTGGCTGGTCTTAGAGTGAGTGAACTTGCAGCGCTCAAATGGCAAGACCTCTCTCTCCAGCACCATATCTTGTGTCTCACTCTCCGTCGTTCCAAGACGGATCAATTGTCCCTAGGTTCTACTGTACATGTCGACCTAGGAGGTATTCCTATTGTATTGAGTTTCGTCACCAAGGGTCTCTCGGATTCACTCCCGTCTTCTCCGGTCTTTCCCTCGGCATCCAACCCTCTCTCCCACCTCTCGCCTTCTCATTTTTCTAAGCTTATATCCAAAATGTTTAATTCTCTCTCGCTTCCCCAATTCACTTCTCATTCGGCTCGCTCGGGCATGGCCAATCGTCTCCTCGCCTTGGGGCGCACCTCAGACCAAGTTAAAAGAGTGGGCAGATGGAAGTCAGATGGAGGCTTCGCGACTTACGTCAGGGCCTCTCCAGCCACTCAAGGAGGCGTCGTTCCCACTCTCTAAACCCCCTGCCCATATTATATTATACTGTTAATGTCTAACATGCCTTGAATCGCATGCACTCAGTTTCTCTCTCTTCATTTACTTCCTAACATGCCATTGAATTGCATGCCTTATTTTTTCGCCGTGCTAACATGCACTCGCCTTTGTTATTGATGTCACCTGCTACCCCACACGGGGCGTTGTCCTATGTTGATAAAGTGTTTATTAGTACGGTAGATGTAACGGTACATCGGCAAGGGGCTAATCTGGGTTATATGGGAGGGATGACCATATAAATCATGTTACTTGCGTCCTGTGAATAATACCTCCAGTCTGAAATAAAGAAACACACCATATTAAAAGTTTTCCTTTGAAAAATTACGAGCGCGAACAGAGGTTGAAAAAAGGTTGTGCTTGCGAGGAACTGATCGGGAAACTGATAAAGGTTCTTCGATGCAGAGGAGCCAGAGCTGAGGAATACAGTTGCCAGAACGACACTCGCTATGTCTGCACCCTAGATTTGTCCGCTTTTGCGGAGTGCAGGCGCTATGTTAGGAATAGCACTGATCAAGAAACGGAAGCGGAGCGCATGGAGGTCAACGAGAGAGTGGCTCTATGCAGTGAGTGACAGAGATAGTGATAGGCTGACAGAGACTGTAGAGAGTGAAAAGGAGAGATAGATAGAAAGAGAGGGATGCGTGTCGAAAGTGCAGCACATAGGAAAGCATATATCAGCACAGAAAAAGGATTTTTATGAATAAATATTTGTTTAAGTGAGTCAACCCCTTTCAGCATATTGTTCATTATGTATTTTAGCATTATCTATCTAGATTCCTGTGTCCTTCACACAATCGGACCAATCCAACGTGTAAAAAATTGGATTTTATACTCCATGGTTATCGATAATTTTTGCAAGGTAAATCGGAACCGCTCAGAAGAGCAGGGCACAAGCCACCAAAAGTTGCCTTCCGGCGGCCGCGGTCCTCAAGCCACGAAGGGCAGCTTCCCGCTCGCGCCCCGCCCAGTTCACCGTTCATCGCGGGTTGGATACGGCACGCAGTTATGCATGTTGTGAAATACATACTACAGAAATGATCCTGTGAAGTATGATTTCAAAGATGGAAGCAACGGGTTGAGAAGCCACTACAGCCAGCAACCTACATTCGCTGAGGTTTTCACAGCGTGTACTAACCGTGGTGCTCTGCCGCTCGTCTCGGCTAGTATCTGAGAGAGTGGAACATGCGATTGGGCCCTCGAAGAACAAGAGAACATTACTACTTTTTGAACTGACTATACAAGTTGACATCTTAAGACTGCTTTTTTTTAATACAGCTGCTGGAACTTTTTAAATATTTATTTCTGGCTTGTTCAATGTTTATTGTAATTCAATCGTTTTTCATTATTAACTTCTTATATTTAATTAATAATATCATGAACGCGACCAATGGACGTACTCGCCACCTGCGGCACTCGCTTTGGAGCGATACCGAAGAGTTTCAGGGAAGTTCATTTCTGTCAACATTGTTTTCTACAATAGAGATTTTTCCCTAAAAATATTGACACTAGATAACGAAGGTAGGAGTTTTTCATCATTTCCGAGTATTTTAAAAACCGTTTCCATCTCATACATAATCTCCATCTCTCTCTCTCTCCCTGTCCTTTCTTTTTTTTTTGTTCTTCTTTGTAGGAAGATAGCGGTATAAATTTGAGCCCCGGGGCGCTTTCGCTTTCATCCGCCGTGTTACGCTGTGTGATGATCCGAACGGAAATGCCGCTTCTTGTCGAGGTCAACCGCCAGCATTGTCGACGATTGAGAGATTAAGGGAAGCTGACATGGGAATTAAGAGAGAGAGAGAGACAGAGGGAGATAATGAGAGACGGAGAAGGAGAAACATCGACGGAACGAGAGAAATAGAGTGAGAGAGAGAGAGAGATTAATCCGTTCCACTTTCCCTGATTACGCCGTTCTAGCACGCTTAGAAGATAAGCGCGCATGAAAGAATCAACAGAAGGCATTGAAGGCCACAGCAATACTAGTCAATGTTAGCAAAAATATATATATTTTAAGAAATTGAACAAAATTTGCCCACCATTCAGCATTTCGATACGTTGTTCCTCTAATCGCAACGGCTTCGAGAGGCAAAAAAAAAACTTGGGAACATCACAACAGACGACGTAACGTGCGAGTAACAAATAACTAAATACATGCATGTTTGTTTCTGTATACAAATATGTACAGAACACGTACTTCTTCATTCCGAGCTCTTCATTTCCAATTGTTTTTTTTAAATCATTATGCTGATAGTAGGCATGCGCATGTCATAAACCGTAGTTGAAGAGATTTAAACAATTTACTCCAAGTATTTTATTTTTAAGAAGTCTTCTTCCCAGAATCTCGTAGTACGATGCGTCGTGAAGGATGAAAGAAGAGCTAGAGATTAAGCAAAGTGTGAGTTTTTATTTGGGAAAGGAAGCGTAGCTCGTGGCGAGCAACGACAGTGAAGGAATAGAGAGAGTGAAAGGGGGGGGGGGTCGAGGTTGGGAGAGAAAGTGGGATAACCCACAAGCATACTTTCTGTCGGGTGGCAGTGATTAATAGAGAGAAAAATTGAGAGAGAGAGAGAGAGAGAGAGAGAGAGAGAGAGAGAAAGGAAGTAGAGAGTAAGAGAGAGAAGAGAGAGGAGAGGGAGAGAGAGAAGTAGAAAGAGAGAGAGAAACTAGAGAAGATGGAGGGCGAGAGAGAGAGAAAGAAAGAGAGAGAGAGAGAGAGAGAGAGAGAGAGAAGAGCGGGGGCGCTAACAGGCAACTGTGCAAGTGTAGTTGACTCCTCCTCTCCTCCCCTCAGGGCGCATCTCATCTCAACTTTTCTTTCTACCTCGGCGCAGCAGAACTCGATGGTCGACCGATCTGCAGCAGGGTATCTTCAAGACTTTTTATTATTATTTCTTACTTTTATTTTATCGCCTTTTTTCTGACAGAATTTGCAAACTTGCAAAAGTATAACTAAAGTATGTATTTGGTATTCAATATCAGAAAGAGAGAGAAAGAGAGAAAGAGAGAGAGAGAGAGAGAGAGAGAGAGAGAAAGAAAGAAAGAGAGAGAATGAGAGAGAGAAAGAAAGAGAGAGAGAGGGAGAGGAAGAGGAAAACATTGAGAGAGAGCAATACGGAGAGAGCAATTTTAAATATTGACCCATTTTAGTCCGTTCTATTTGTATTTATATGTTTTTTTTTTTAATAATACATGTCCAGCTTGCTCCTGCTGATGCTTGGCACGGCAGCCGCCTTCACGACGGCGCCCTTTGATCTGACGAGTTACAACGACTGGCCTGAATTTGAGGTATGCGCGCGGGAAATTCAAATAATAATATTCATAATTATTTTTTTTAATTTGGTCCCGCCGCGAAAAGATTTATGCCTCGTTTTCATTAGGCGTATCTCATCGAGACGGCTCGCCTGAATCCGGGACTCGTGAAGTTGCTTCACATTGGAGAGTCGCACGAGGGTCGACCACTGCTGGGGCTGCTGGTTAGAAAGAGATTAAGAGAAAGAGAAAGAAAGATAGACAGGCAGAGAAAGAGAGAGAGGGAAAGGAAAAGAGAGATTGAGAGAGAGAAGCGAGAGTGAGACAGTAAGATTGAGAGAAAGAGAGAAAGAGAAGGAGAGAGAGAGAGAAAGAGAGAGAGAGAGAGAGAGAGAGAGAGAGAATAACCAACATTACAAAAGGGAGATCATTAGTACTACATCGAAACAATGCCGTTGCTCTTCGATTTGATCAGAAGTGTAGTGACTCGAGAGTGAAATGAAATGAATGTAGAGAGAGGCCAAGTTCATCTTGATAGAAGAGGTCTGTCTGTCTGTCTCTCTTTCTCTCTCTCTCTCTCTCTCTCTCTCTCTCTCTCTCTCTTTCGCATTCTCCCATTACGCATTTCCTTGCTGTTTCGTTAATGCTGACGGCACGCGGAGTAAGAATAGAGACGACCAGACAGAATACAATTAGTCTTGTTATTTGCTGCTTGCAGACAGATCAACAAATTAACGAGACCCCTGAGACTCTCACAAAAGGTTATAAACATTTTCTTGGCTTTTTGCCAAGAACACCCGTTCCTTCTTCGATCCCTTATGTTCTCTAGTTGAACAAGCAACTCTTTCGTGGTCGCTTATAATATTCCGGTTTCAGCATTCCCCCTCCTCCTCTTCACATTACCAAGACGCCCTTGGACGTTTTGTGTGGTAGCGGAATTGCCATTCCACTAGCTTTCTCTCTCTCTCTCTCTATCTCTCTCTCTCTCTTTCTCTCTTTCTCTCACTCTCTCTTTCTCTCACTCTCTCTTTCTCTCACTCTCTCTCTCTCTATCAATATTTCTCTCACTGTCTCTCTGAATTCAACACACTCTTTCGTGTGCTCTCTCTCGTCATCATCACGCTCTCTCATTGAATCTCAGAATGGTCTCCTCTTTTTTGTCTCATCCATGAAGGTGAAGCTCGCATCAATCTCCCCAAATCGTTTCATCCGCCAAGCAAAGAAAAAGCCGCCCAATCTAGAACGCAGACGATCATGGAACAGAGCTGGAATAGGCTCGGCGTTAGGAAAACGAAAATGGGAAAAAGAGATGCGATGACTATTTATACATAGGCACATTCGTATGAATGTGCACTTACAAAACTAAAATAAAACATTTATGAAAGCATTTTCGTTTTTATGTATTATACATCTATTTCCTAATTCGATGTATGTCCATGCTTTTCTTCTTCGTCTACATTACTAATAAATGTAAGTAATTATTCTAAAAACAATAAAAACAAATATGTATGTAGTAAGTATAAATATGTGTTTGACAGATTGGCAAGACGCAGCGATGGAAGAAGGCGATGGTCTGGCTGGACGGCGGGAATCACGCTCGGGAATGGCCAGCATTCCACACGGCTGTCTACTTTATCGAGCAGGTCTTTGGATTTATCGATTCGATTTTTGAACTACCGATTGGAGATTTTTGATCTACCAATTATTTGATATTTTTGATCTACTAATTGTTGGCTTTCAAGTTGCACTATCGATTGATTTACCCTTTGTAAATTTAATTTGTGACTAATATTATACTAATCAATTAATATTCAATTCAAAAGTTGATTGGTGACTTGTTGATTATTGTCTTGTTTTAATTCCAGCTCATAAACCTCTACGGAATCTCGGAGAAGATCACCAACTACGTGGACACGCTCGACTTTCTTGTCTTTCCTGTGCTGAATCCGGACGGCTTCGTCTACTCGCGGACAGATAGAGATCCGAGTGTACGAGAGAGAGAGAGAGAGAGAGAGAGAGAGAGAGAGAGAGAGAGAGAGAGAGAGAAAGAGAGAGAAAGAGAGAGAGAGAGAGAGGAAAGCGAAAGAGATAGAGAGAAAGAGATGGAGAGAGAATTAGTACTGATTAAAAAAAAACTAAAACATTTCTTTGCTGCAGATTCGCCAATGGCGCAAGAATCGCGCACCCGAGAACTGCACGGGCATCACTGGCTCGCGGAAAGACGTTAGGCGGGCATTGCTACTACATCGGCTACATTCTTTTTATCTTTTATTTTATTTATTTTATATATAAAATATTTATAATTACATTTTCCTTTATGAAACGAATGCACAGAAACAACATGACATGTTTAACTTTCTTATAATGCTATCAGAAAATATCTAATAAAAATGATTCCTTTTTTTCTTCATTGAATCTAGCAATATTTTTGAAGATGCATTTAATTAATTCCTTATAAATATTTAAAGGTTTGCTGCGCCGGCGTTGACCTGAATCGAAACTACGACTTCGCCTTCAGCCATCGCAATTATCCGTTCAACAATGCTTGCTCTGACGAGTACCAGGGAGCTGCGCCGTTCTCCGAGCCGGAGAGTCGGTGAGAAATAAGAGAGAGAGAGTGAGAGAAAGAGAGAGAGAGAGAGTGGGAGAGAGAAAGAGGGAGAGAGAGATAATGAGTGAATGGAGAATGGGAGAGAGATAGAGAGACAGATAATGAGACAAGGCGGGAGAGAGAAATTGAAAGATAGAATGGAGAAAGACATATTGAGTGGGGGAGAGCGAAAGAGAGAGAATAGAGAAAGAGAGAGACCAAGAGCAAGAAAACAAACTGGAAAATGAAAGGGGAAAGAAAGTAAAACGTTGCGAGTAAAATAAATATACTCCTAAATTTTTTTATTCACTCTAATTTAAAAAAATTATATACACGGTAGACATCGAAATATATTTATGCAGATACATATAAATAGATCGAATATCGGTAAACAAATCTTTCTATTTCGATCTTGCTCTGACTGGGTTTTCCCTCGTTCATTTTTCGAAATGAGCATACCAAAACAATCTTTTTGCAATCGACATAGTGAGTTAAGAGATAATATCTCATTACATTACTCGAATTACCTTCCCCACCTCTCCTTGCTTTCCTCGCAATTTTCTCGTCTTTGACCTGCCTTGTCGAGAGTTGAGTTTGAGAACTACCCGATTCGCGCAAGTTTTCTGTAATTGTTATGCCGGGCACCACAATGAACAGTGTGTCACTTTCGCTGCATTGACCCTGTCTACTGCAAGTGCTAACATCAGAACTGCTTGAACACCTAAAAAAAAAACTCAAGCAGCGTTCAAAGTATGCACAACTTGTACTCGACAATGCGTAAGGAAACTAGAGCAACCTACAAAGTGTCATTGAATGTAATATGCAATAACAGAGAGAGAAAAAACGAACTATAGTGATATATAGCCGACTGCCAGAATAATTGTATTGAAATGCATCTCAGCTAAATTTGTTCAATAATATAAATAATTAAAATTTTCAAAAATAATTTTAAAAATATAAATAAAATATTAAATAAATAACAATAATAATTTCCCCAGCGCCGTCCGCGACTTCATCACGTCTCGCGCCCTTCGCGGACGCATCCACGCCGTCGTCAGTCTGCACACGCACGGGCAGCTCATCATTCTGCCATTCAACGCACGCAGGAAGCAGTATCCGGAGGACTTTGACGACTTGGTCAGAGAGAGAGAGAGAGAGAGAGAGAGAGAATCAAAGAGAGAGAGAGAGAGAGAGAGAGAGAGAGAGAATCAAAGAGAGAGAGAGAGAGAGAGAGAGAGAGAGAGAGAGAGAGAGAAAGAGAGAGAGAGAATCAGAGAGAGAAAGAGAAAGAGAGGCGGAGAGAGAGGAGAGAGAGAGAGCGAGGAGGTGAGAGAACCAGAGAGAGAGAAAGAGAAAGAGAGAGAGTGAAAGAGAGATAGATAAAGAGAGAATATAGAATGATTTTTTTTTCAACTTTCTGGCATTATTCTTTTTGAATAAAATTTAAAAAATGAGGATACAAGATTATTTTTTGCTTTTGTAGCAAGAGCTTGCGTTGCGTGTCGCGGCGCGTATTCGATCTTTCCGCGACACGACCTACCGCGTCGGCACAGCAGCGGATTTGCTCGGTGAGCTAGAGAAAAAAACTTGAATTTGCCGCCGAAACTTTTTCTTGAATTTCAGGCGCCAAATTCAAATATACATAGTTGAATTAACTTTGATAGGTCCGGCGACCGGCGGCGCAACCGACTGGATCAAAGCGAACACCAAGATCAAGTACGTCTACGTCTTCGAGCTTCCGCCCGACATGAAGAGTCAGTAAACGTCGTCACATTGATACGTACACAATAAAAACAATTCTTGCATAACAAATGGTTAAATGCCTTAGGAGAAAATGCGTAGCGGTAGACTTGAGCTATTTACAGCCTTCTTCGCCTTCCAAATCAAGCCGCACTGGCTGATTCCGATCGGACGCGAGACTTGGGCAGGCGTTCAGGTCATTAAATGTACATATATATATATATATATATATATATATATATATATATACATATATATATGTATATATATATATATATATCTTTTAAATAAATAATAAGCAAAGATAAGTACATTTTCATGATCAATATGAATGTGGTCGTTTTATTGCAATCCAAAATCGATGAAACTCCCTGATTGTTTCTTGCCAATTTTGCTCTCCGAACAGCCCTTCTTCAGGTAATTATCGAGCAAGTCATCGAAGAATTTGTCGAGAACGGAGAGAGACGCCTTCAGTAGATCGAATGAGAATAAGAAGCTGATCGCTTTGTAAGTAATGCCCTTAAATTGTATATACATCGACACGATTCAAGACAAAATTGTTATATAAGAACGATGCCTCATTCTTGAATGGTTTCAATAGTCTTTTACATTTAATCAAACACACCATTATTTTCTGACTTGTGAGACAGGTCTTTTCCAACTGGGTTTTTTCGGTGTTTTTCAAATGTTCTTACCGTCGCTGTTGAGTATCTATTCTTCTTAGAAAATCTATTCTTTTTCACCAGTTAACTTGTCTTTAAATTAATTTGCTTTTAAAATTGTCTATTTTACGGGTTGACGGTGTTTTTCAAGCCGTTTTCTTGTCCTACTAAGAGCAAACGCCAGATATAAATATATATATTTTTTTCTCTACCAAAAGCGTGCTCCATCATTATCTCTCACTCGATTCTCTCGTTCTCTTTCTCTCGTTCTCTCTCTCTCTCTCTCTCTCTCTCTCTCTGTTTCACTCTCTGTATCTACTGCTTACTCTAGGGCTTTCTCGTTGCCAACGATCCATCTAACTTTTCTTTCCTCTCCCTTAGACACATATCTTCACATATCTATCTATTCTTCTTAGAAAATCTATTCTTTTTCACCAGTTAACTTGTCTTTAAATTAATTTGCTTTTAAAATTGTCTATTTTACGGGTTGACGGTGTTTTTCAAGCCGTTTTCTTGTCCTACTAAGAGCAAACGCCAGATATAAATATATATATTTTTTTCTCTACCAAAAGCGTGCTCCATCATTATCTCTCACTCGATTCTCTCGTTCTCTTTCTCTCGTTCTCTCTCTCTCTCTCTCTCTCTCTCTCTCTCTCTGTTTCACTCTCTGTATCTACTGCTTACTCTAGGGCTTTCTCGTTGCCAACGATCCATCTAACTTTTCTTTCCTCTCCCTTAGACACATATCTTCACCCTCGTTTCCATTTCTTTGTCCTCTCTTAGTTCCTCCCACTTCCCTTTGCATGTTTTCTCTATACGTTCTCCTTTGTTTCCGTAAGACGGGTCTTGTCATGAGACGAAATAAACTGTATATTTTGGTGCACACAAGCATCTCCCGTAAGGAGAGAGCGGCCGCAGCGCGGGCCATTGATCCTATGATGCAGCGGGTATAGAAAAACCTGACAAGTGTCGGTTGCGGCAATACTGTACATAGAGATGCTCATCTTTGGCAGACGTCCTTTGATGATCAAGAACCGCTTGCTGAGGCTTAGGCCATAGTGATTCCGATTGTACGTCAGTCTGAGGACACAAATAAGAAGACCACATTTTAAATACATTTCCATGGAGCTTTACATGTGAAAGTCACACCAGTAACATATAATGAAATATACATATCATTATGGTATTAAACAAATGAAAAGTCTCACAACGGTTTAAAGGCGTCTGTTATTTTTTCTAACATTGATTGATTGAGAGAAGAGTTTGCACAAATGTAATTATTTTTTTCCCTATTCCGTGACACATTGATTTCTCATCCTTACTCGCCAACGGCTCTTTCTTCTTCTGCATTTCCTTGCTCACTCAGCTTTTCTGCCGAATTCGGCCTATTCTGTCTGCCTGAAGGCCGCAACAGGAGCATTTCGACCTGGAAAATTCATTTAACTTTAAATTAATTTTTTAATGGTTACCTTTAGTTAATTATCGAACTGAAAATTATTTTCTACAGAGTAATATTTTACGATTTGTTTTTTTTACTACTAAAGTCTAAAGAAATATTTCAATGGTTCATTTAGCAATAATAGTTTAAAGTATCACACTGATATATAAAAAATAGACATGTTGAATTAAATGCATTCACGACCTTTATAAACGAAATCTCAAAGAAAGCACTCCAGAAGATGGCGACGAAGAAGGTGAAGCCAATGTTTGGAATCACGCCAGTGAGGAACTTAAAAACATTACATGTATGTATGTAAAAAAATTTTTTTTACAAACATTATAGTAAATGGAAAAGAAATTTAAAAAAAAAGATTAATGGCAAGTAAGAATTTAAGAAAAAAAAAGTTGCAAGCTCCGTTTTATGAGGAGCACGAAGCTCAATCGTAATCTATTTATCTTTTGTGGTCTGCCTCTCTAAATCGCATGCACTCTCGGGTCAGGCAAAAAGGCGCCAATTCAAGATTGAGTTTTTTTTTGCTAGTAAAAAGAGGTTTACACCTCACTATTACAAGGGTCCTGACCATTTCGGTGACGTTCGAAAAGGCGAGCTCCGTCTTTTTAAGCCCAAACATGTAGAAGATCGTGATGAATTGGACGATAAAGCCGCAGTAGGTGAGGCGGCCGAGTGGCACCCACACCCACCAAGACATGAAGTCGCTGATGGGGCCTGCGAAAGGGATATGTATGTCGCGACCGTTTAAAATATTGTTGCTCTTGGAAAATCATACCAAAAATGCTGTAAAATGTACATATGTTTGTATGTATCCACAACAACATGAAGCTGTTGATTTGGGGCCTGCAGAGAACATGTTGTTTTGAAACAAACAACAAGAACAACAAAGATCCACTAAGTTGTGGCTACTTTCATGGTCACCACATGTCTGCGAGAAGATTATGGGATTTGTGAAATCACGAGCGAAAATATTCGTTTCCGAGCAAATAACGGCTAAAACCTGGGTTTTTTTAGCCAAAATTTTATAAGACATAAAAACTTTTTGCGAATAGACTTCCTACCGCCATATCCGTAGTAGCAGGAGATGATGATCCAGGAGAGGCCGATTCCCCACGCGGGCCGCGAGAGGGCGGAGTAAGCGGCTCGCCAGAAGAGCGGCAGCTGGTGCTGGTTCGTGTACTCGTGGAGGCACAGGAGCACGAAGAGCATCAGCGTGAAGGACAACAGCCAGCCGGCCAGGTTCACCAGCTGGAGAAGCACTCATTTCTTTTACGATTACAACATTTTCTAGTTTAATGCACTGTTTAACTTTTTACTAACTTTAAAGGTTTAGGGTTTTATAGAAGCCAAAACTCAATCTTGAAATCGCGTCTTTTTGACTTATCCACGAGTGAGAGAGCATGAGTTTAAGAGAGACGCAACAAAAAAGTTTCAAAAATTCAAATAGATTCCGGTTGGTTTTTCTTGTACCTTTAAACGCCTATTACTTGCTACAATGCGTTCCTACCGGATGGAAGCGAACTCTCTTCTTGTACTGCAAGAGCCAGCCGACAAGCAGGCCCATCACGTAGATTTGGCAGCGAATGAAAGGGGCTTGGTACATATAGGGCAAGTAGTTACTGTAAAAAAAATTATTAAGAAATTAGCAAAAATGCTGTTTCATTTCTGTTTAAACGAATAATTATGTTTTTTCTTACACTTTCTAATTGTATATCAGAGATCAGTGATCAGGAATAATAATAAAACACTAACTCCATTTTTGCTTCGGGATCGACTGGACCGAACAAGGGAAAAGTCGGCTGAAGGAGAATGGTGAATTTTTCTATTGTTTTTTTTTTATATTTTAGATAATTAATATTTATAAGTTTCCCAAAGATATTAAGAAAAAAAATTTACACGAGATTGAAGAAAGACGATATATAATCTTACCGGATACCGAAAATGATAGACGAAGAAGACGTTGGCGGCCGTGCTGAGGAAGAGCACGGCGGCCGCGACAAGCAGCCCGAGAGCGGGCGCGAGGGCCAGCGGAACGAGAATGAGCGGAGTGCACAGGAACATTTGCATCTCGGAAGCGAGGTACCAGCCTTGGCCGACGCACTAAAAATCCTTAATCGTCTCCGTGGAAGTCGCGAAACATGGAAACTGTTCGATAAATAACCATATCTCATGCAGTGCTGGATTGCGACGAAGCTAACCGCCTTATCCCAGTGGATGACATTGTTGAGGTAGACGAGATTCGTCCACCACGAAGTGAGGCAAGGGTCCACAGATGGCAAAGGCGTCAAGTTCAGCTGCATTACATGCATCCAATTTACGTCGAAGACGAACGTTGTAAAGAGGACGGCCATGAAATATGGTGGCGAGAGCCTTAAAATAATTTAAAAAATATATTTAAACAATCACACCAATAAAAGCTAATATTACTAGTCATCATTTAGTTGCGCATTCCTACCGTAGGAATCGGTGGACGTAAAACAAGAGCCAAGCTTGCCACGACATTGTCTCTCTGCGGTTCTTGAAGTAGTTCTTGAACCTAAAATTAATGGATCCTAAAAACAAAAATGAGAAAACAATTACGTTTAACAAAGGTAAGTGACAGTTTTCCTCTGATCCGTCCAATGTTGGTTGCGCGCCCCATATATATATTTTTTAAGTGCATGATTAGAATGGCCATATTGGCCACAGTGTAGCTCTGCCAAACCTTTTTAAAATGGTAGTAAAATAAAATATTCCCGAATTCAAAGTAGAGAATACTGTTAATTTCCTCAAGGCAGAAGAATTTTTGTGACTTCGGGACACTTGCAATCGAAGTTTCTAGCTTAACCTGACCAAATAATGTGAAAAACAATACACAATTTATTTGTCTCGGACCTCCTTTAATTAGAAATAGTAAGGTAATAAGGAAACCAAACCAAATGAATCCAAGTAGCAGTCCGGAGAGAAAGTAGAATGAATCGACAGAGAAGTAGGCGTTCGCGAATACCTCGGAAGTCGTGTCGTAAATGATATCCACAACGTCAAGAGTGTTTGCTTTAACGAAGTGATTTAAATAACTTTTTATAAAATTTATTGTTTTTTTTTAAATAAATAATTATGACATACATTCTGAAAACAACGAAACTTACACGAAATGTACATGTAGTTGAGCATGTAGTGCATCATGACGACCCAGCACATGCTGAAGAAGCGAATGCAGTGAACGGGGCCGATCTGGCCGTGCTAGAAAAGAAAAGGAATTGCTACATATACTGACTGATCTGCAGGCCTAGCAAGAACAAATTACATACATCCAACAACTTCACCCAGAATATTCGTCAATATTTTAATTGCTATTATTTCTAGTCAATAATCTTATTATAGTATGCATATATACATAAGATTTCCTAAAAAGATTTAAACTCACTACCTTTTTCAGTCCGCTTAGGTCAAAAATTGACGAAATGTTCGAGTAGACGGAGAAGGCCATGAAAAGTTTCCACGAAAGTGCTGTAGATAAAAAAGAATGTTACCATTTATTATTATTAGATTGTTAGCACTATATCTCTACAATTAATTATGATCGATGAACCAACATTGTGTCAACGGAGTTTCCTTCAAAAATGGCGATAGAAAGTAGTCAACCACGCCGGAGACAAGGCACAACACGATTGTGGCAATCATAAAAGATCTAAAAATAATTAAGTATTATTTTATTGCAATTTTCATTAGTTAATTAATTAATTTATTATTTTTATTATTTTTGTGTAGTATTATTACAAGAACTACTAAAACTACTTTTTATGAATGGCTTGCGTGAATGCCGAATCCTCGTATTGAGCTAAAAATTAAATATAGGGCAAAATGAGCTAGAATGTTGTATTACGTTGTAAGAAGGCAAAAAAAACTTGCAGAACAATGTAGTAGGACGCATTAGGAGAGCGGACGGCGTTGTTGATTCCGGCGATGTAGCAAAGAGGAGTCGGCAACGAGTTATTTGAACCTGAAACTTAACAAATTGAGTATAAATCAAACAAGCACCGAGCTATTTGAATTAAAAAAAAATCCTTTTCTTTTTCTCCATTTAAATGGTACAATTGCGATGTTGAAAAATATATTTCTTAAGATTTTTGTTTAGAAAAAAAAGTTTGAAAGAGCCCCTTGAGACCTACCGTATCCAATGGCTCCTTCCAATTCCTTGGAGCCACAACTCGCAGGAAGGCAGAGGTCGACGGAGAAGAGAACACCAGCATTTCCGGCTGTGTCAGTGCAGGCGCCCGGCGCCGTATTGGCGCGAAGCTTGGCGTCCAGGAAAAAGCTGATAGTTTGACGAATGTTCTTTTTTCTTTGCCAATTTTTAGTGCGCTATTAAACGACAGAAATGTTCAGGTGCACCGAAAATAAGAGCCGACAAAGTTGCGGACGCGCCCATCGACTGGAACATCAATGTAGACGCACTCGAGATAGGCGCCCATAAAGGTGGTCTTGCCACGCGCGATGCCCGCGCCGATCTTACCAGCGGAGTCAAGCACTTAAACAGACTGTCCATGGACTCTTAAAATCTACCACCGTGGCTTACTGTCAGCATCTCCCGTCTTACACACACTCTTTTTTTTTAAAGTTTTAAAGGTACCTATATGGCCTCTTTAAAGGAGGCCAAAACCCAATGTTGTGCATGTGATTTAAAGAGATGCGACTACATATGTACATACATACATATGACTAGATTTGCGAGAGAATCAAAATGGCCGCGGACATAGCAAAAATCGAACAGCTTGGATTTTGTTCAAAAGTTCGTTACAGGTATTTTCTGATACGAGGAATCGATTGGAACTGGTCTGGGAGTTGGAAAATGCTTTGTTCATTTGCTATGATAGCTTGAAGTATTAGACTCGCCTCATAATTGTAAGTGGCGAGCGAAAAGAGCTTTCGAATGTACTATTGGTTTTGGAAAACTTAGGATGCGCTGAAGTTTCATAGTCGATTATCACCTTGCGGCAATACAACTCAGCGGGTCTGCGCCATAGAAGAACTACTTTAGAATCATTTTTGTATGCCGAAACATACACCACATTAAAGAGCGTTAAATTTGCTACAAGCTGAACCACTTTCAATAAATTTTCGAATCTACGATGTTTTGTTGTAGATCAGAATAATATGCCACCTGCTTTCAATAATTCTTTAAGGATAGGTGCTTAAAAAATAATTGGAATATTCTAATTAGAATAAACTAAGAAAATGGATCATTGAGCGCAATGATCCATTTTCTTAGTTCATTTTTAGTTTATATATCACTACTGGCCCTACTTTTAAAGCTTGTAACAAAATATTGTAAACTTAAAAGTTCATTGAAAAGAGTTCAGCATGTAGCAAATTTCACGCTCTTTCGAATGATGTATGTTTGGACATGCGAAAACGATTATGAAGTACTAATTTCTACTGCCGCGCCGGGATAATCGATTAGGAAACTTCAGCGCTGCCTAAGTTTCCCAAACACAATACTGCATTCGAAAGCTCATTTCACGCTCTATACAGCTGTATTTGTTTGGTTGGGGTAAAATGAGAAACGCTTTGTCAACGCTTCTTCAAACTTAAATAACTATAAAAGATGGAAAGTTGAAAAATTTTCATGTTTTTCTTTTTTCATGGTTTAGAGCAATGTCTTGGCATATTGGTAATTTATTAGCATATTGGTAATTTTCATTTCTATATCTAGAGACCGCAGATAGCTTTTATGGTCACATATTTGACAGGGCGCACTACAGTATCCAGTGCGACATGGGTTATATCTGAATTCCTTTACCCTAGTTGTTTTTATAAAGTTTATGCATTTTAGCTTGCTTTTTCTGGCCTATATTTCATCAATAGTATTCAAAGTATAGAATTAGAGAGTGAACGTCTAAAAATTGACCTTGGGGATGGAAGTGCAAGCCAGAGGTGGGCAAAAACCGGCCCGGGCCGGCCCGGTAACGTCCAGGCCGGGCCCGGGCCGGGCCTGCATTCGTAGGCCCGGCCCGGCCCGGGCCCTACTTCCAAAAATATGTGGCGGGCCGGGCCCGGGCCAGGTTTTCAACCGTAAAATTTGCTTAAAATCAAAAACACGGGCGGGTTAAATATAATTCATCAAAAATACGTGTAATTTTTGCAGACGTTGCCCAAATCTATCAAAACAGGTCAAAAACGCGAAAAAACAGGATTTTGTTTTGTTTAAACCATCATATATTTGGCCTTATTTTTGGATGCCGACGTTTCATTAATCGTGAAAGGCTAGAAATTAGGCCAGGGCCGGGCCCGGATTTTAAATTCAGATGCGGGCCGGGCCCGGGCCGGGCCTTGTACCATTCGGGCCGGCCCGGGCCAGGCCCGCTAATTTATATTAGGCCCGGGCCGTAAAAATCATCAGCGGCCCGGGCCGGGCCGCGGGCCGCCCACCCCTGGTGCAAGCGCCAATATTTCAGTGTTCGGTTAATTGGGACTGGGCGGGACATATTCGACTGCCCATTCGTTCCAGGTCTTGCTAGGAGTATCAGGGAACAATTTCATTCAAAAAGGCAATCGCCGACTTGAGATATCATTCAAAACGTGCTAAATTCCTTAAGCGCGCGTATACTAAATTAATCGAATACAGACATATCCGGTCATTCGCGGGGAAATTTTCTATGATTTAGCGTACTTAAACGTCTTCTTAATCTACTTCTAAGAAATTTAATAAGAAAAGTTAACGCCGAAAATCAGATTTCCTTGAGAAAGTATTGGCTGAAACCAACACGCCGATTACATAAAATACAACTCTTCCTGCTAATTTATTGGTTCGGCTGGCTCAATAATTGGTCCTAAATTGTGATAAATTAAGTTTTAATAATTATATTTTATGAAAAGCAGCTTATTTACAATATAACGTCAAAACATCGAACTTTGTACTGACGATCACCTCTTATTTTGGTGCGTCCAGGCATACTGTAGCGGGCCCAGGCGTATGATGGCTAACAGATATTTACTTCTTATTTTAAGCTTGTGGATGCAACTTTCTTAGGTTTTTAGTTTTTAAATGAATTTCGAACAACCAAAAGTAGCAAAAAATCACGCGAAGAAAATTTTTTTAACCTTTTCAAACTTTTCTATCTATCTATATCTCAGCAAAGCGCGTCGCAATGACCTCAGACGTGCATCCAACTCGCCCCCCTGCGCGGCGAGCCCCACATTTGAAGCCTTCATAGCTAATGAAAACGGCATTCTCTGATCCTTAGACCACGTCCAATCGATTCCGCATATCAGAAAGTACCTATAAGGAACTTTTGCACAAAATCCAAGCTGGTCGATTTTGGCTATGTCTGCAGCCGCTTTGATTAATTTTGATTCTCTCGCAAATCGCGTCATATGTAGGTATGTTATCACGAAAAAAATGACGGTTGAGTTTCGTGCTGTTGCGGCCAGAACTTATTTCTTATCAATCTTTTGAGGTGCAAAGTATCTCCAGGAACTGTCTCTTGGTCGCGTAGCCTTGAGACATCAAATTTTGATCTTTGTCATCGCCTCTTCACCGATCACCGCAAAATTATACCTTATGGTTAGTTGTGACGGTTGTCTATCTCTCTTTTCTCTCTCTCTCTCCTCATTCCTCCATCTCGACTGCCTTTCTCTCGCCCTCCCTATTCTTTCTTCAAATAGTCTTCGTAGATATCTCTCAGGTTATCTGCTTCCCGCGTGTTTTATCAGTCTTATTGTGAGCAGCACCAAAGTGTCAGACGACTTCTCGTGATAAGAACAATTAAGAAGCTGCATCATTATTCAATGACTCAAAAATGAGAGATAAGAAGCACGAACCCTGTCCGAGCATGGTAATAATCTTCAGCCAAAAAGTCTATGCACTTTTGGTTTTTCATGCCTATTTCCCATTAAAGGTGGACAAAAGATATGATTTTTTTAAAGGAATGTCATAGAGTTTTTGACATGTATGTACATATGTATATATTTGCATACATATCTATGCATATGGAAAACAAGTCGTTTTCCAATGGAAATGCTACGAAGTTTAAGGATACAAAAATTATTCAGAGATTACAAATAATTACTCTGCCGCGCCTTCATTCTCAAGAAAGTTCGGTCAGGGGTCCCGGAACTCAAAAAAAATTGTTCTGAGGTGTGCGGGAACTTTCCGGGAACTTTCCCGGACTTTTTATATGCTATAGCAGGGAACCTCGGAGGTTTTCTTGACCGCTCCGGGAAAGATACACCGATTTTGATCAAATGCACCCAGCGCTCCGGGAAAGATCCCGTATCTTTGAAATGGTGAGAAATAGAGTGTAAAAGTGGAGGCGCAGACAAACCTACTCGAGATATGGTTTGTCTGGCCTCTCTCATTTTGTGGTTATCTTTACTCTTCTCTCGCAGTCAAAACAATTTCCGGGAAATAACGCTCACCGACCCCCGAACCCATGTCGCGTTTAGGTCCGGGGGATTTTTTCTAGGCGTCTTTCTTTTTCACTTTCTTTCTTAGTTTGTTTCCAACTTACTTTCTTTCTTTCCTTCTTACTTTGTTTCTTACTATCTTTCTTTATTTTTTTCCTACTATCTTTCTTACCTTATTTCATACTTATTTTCTTTCCTCCTTTCTTTCCTTATTTCATACTTTGCCTCCTACTTTCATCCTTGCTTTCTTTCTTATGTCTTTCCAGAAAGCTATGAATTCCAATGAAAAAGTTGCTCCTTCGTTCTCAAAAACTATATATTTTCTCACTTTACATTTTAGAGAATCCATCCGGTTCTCCATCAAATGATTATTAATATAGCTGGAGAAAAGCGATGTAATTTGAGCCAAAAAATGCAAAAAAAAATCGAGTTGTCATTGTTACAAGTTAAAATTCTCTTTTCTTTCCTATGGAAAGTTTGACCTTCTTTGCAGTGCAGGAGGAAGAACAGCTTACGACGAAATTCTAATTTGAAAATGTATATCAAAGTAATAAAATAAACGAATAAACATTTTCATGCAAAAGGAATGTAATTTTAGTGCGCATGACACATTGTTTTCTCCGGCAACTTTCCCGCACCACTCAAGATTTTCTCCAGGAACTTTTCGGGACCAGTGCGGGAATTCTGAAAGTTCCCTCACCGCGCCCGGAACTTTTACCATAGAATGAAGGCGCGGCTGATTTCACTAATAGTTGCTCATATATTACTAGTAAATACTGAATCAGATCATACTGATAATCATAAAACACGAAATACTTCAAACGACCGCACAAGGTAGCACGACAGAACGGTCGAAATTGGTCAGATTGGCACGGCCGACGAGCGACAGAGCAATCCTCTTGAGGCCATCGGACACGAGTCGAAGATCCTCGGCACATTCCGACGATAGAGATCTCAAGACAATCAATCCATCCATTAAGCTATTACATACTTCTATCTAATCAAATGAATTCATGCGGTGTAAACAGGGTAAACTTTATCACATCACTAATTAAGTAATAACGATAGCATTACCTTGACGTTATCTTCACAGCAATAACAAGAACATTACCTTGACGACGCTACTACTTCAGAAGTCTTGTATACATCTCGGGTCATTGTAAGCAGCTCAATGGCATATTCGAGTGAAAAGGCGCTCACTGATGCGCACGTCGCAGCGTCCGCGTCGCACGCACTCTTCGCAGTCTGCGAGAATGCACAGTGGTGAAAACCCGCCGGTTATAGGGTGCGAAAGCAAGGAGACCTGGGCGAGAAGTCGCCGCGCATCGAATAGAGCGCCTGCATTGTGCAGCGAGAGCTGCACGAACGGGCGAACAATCACGGGCAGCAGAAGGAGGAGCAGAGACAGAATTCGACCCATTATCAGTGCTATCTAAATAATTATTGAGAAGGCACGTCGCTTTTGGTTTTGCTTTTGGTAATGAACTGTTGCGTGGTTCACTTTTATCTAGCCTATTTTTCGGTGCCAACTATTTTTCGGTGCCGACTATGATGCAGTGTGCTGATAAGGAGTTAAAGAAGGGAGAGGGAAAGATTCAGACTGATTCAGACAGAGGGTTAGAATCATACTGAGAGAGAGATAGACAGGGAGATGGAGATAGAGAGAGAAGAAAAGAGAGAGAGAGAGAGAAAGAGAGAATGGGGGCGGAAGTTCGTAACCGCAATACTATGTATGACAACTATGATGAGAACAAAATCACGTGATCGAAGGCTAGAGGAATGATGCCACGCATAAGTAACAGAGATAAGAAACTGTCCAGTGATAAGACGCAGTGACGACGCGTTGACCTGTAGTTCATTATTAGTCTTTATTGTTACATATATATATTTATATTTATATAAATATATATATATATATATATATATATATATATATGTATAGTAGTAAGCTTTCGTATACGTCCTCCATACGCCACGAGGTCAATTGACAAGTGAGCGTCGTCTTTCAGATTATTTCCGTATTTGTTGCAACCTGGAATAAAATATTTTTCTTTTTGTTCTTTATTTTTACAAAACTCTTTCAAAATGTTTCCTGTAAAACAAAAACTTAACTTAACAATATTTTTCTGCTGCAAGAAGACCACAGCTTTCTTGCTTTCCGGGGGATCAGCCGGCGATTTATCATACTTGCAGTTAATGACATTTCGTCAAAGTGTCGCTGATGCTGGTAATCAGCAGATTTTTGCAACATTTAGATTCATAATATAACAGGTTTATAATATTGAATGCCGTAAACGCTGATGTTGTGAGGACGAAATACAGTTTATCAATATTGGGGGGTATGACAAATGCGCAGCGGTCATTTGCGCAGCGGTCATTTGCGAAGCGGACATTTGCGCAGCGGTCATTTGCGCAGCGGTCAAAAGCGCAGCGCCTGGCCTGGTGCGTATGTGACGGCGAATTGTTACCATTTTGTCTGTTCAAACCATGTTGGACATCTTTATAACTGATCTGATTATTTGTTAAGGCCATTTCAACTCCACTATTAATCATTCATGACGTCTTACAGTTGACAATTGGTCAATTAAAATTAAAATCACGCGAATTTAGCGTGTTTCCGGCCCCCGTTTTTAAATACAATTTACAGGACAACAATAAAAATAGACAAGAATGACTGGTGCAATACACCTTTATCAATATTTTTAAAACTGAACAGGAACACTGTTGCAAACTAAATTTTAATTCAAAAAATTCTTAGGCTAGCATAAGAAACGCTGAACTAAATGATCGACTTCGTCTCCGCCCACGCTTCAATTTCTGAGGGCCTTTTTCGTTCTCTTTTTCTGAGATTCGTGAGCATGATAAAATAGGGTATGAAATGGTAATTTACTTTCTTTGTTAACCATTTCGTTATTTTACAGAGCTCTCGCTCTCATTTTCTCTCTCTCTTTCAATCTCTCTCTCTCTCTCTCTCTGTCTCTGTCTCTTTATCTCTCTCTCACTCACTATCCTTCCATTTGCCCATTAAAGGAGATCTCTGGCGAATAATAAACGTGTTATTTTTTTTCGCATGGTTCAGTTTATAATTAACGTGTTATTTTTTTTCGCATGGTTCGTAAAAGACGATTCAGGAAGTTTGAATTATTTTCATCTTATCGTTTCAGAATTATAGCCATGTTAAATATCACGGGTAGAGAATTGGTTATTGTATATATTAGAACCCTCCTATTTTGCAACGCTCTCTCGGCTAGAACTGGCGAGATGTAGTAGCGCAAGAGAAAAAAATTATTCCCGGATGCGTCTTTTAACTTCATTTTCAATACTAACAATTTACTACGTGTAATACATATGTCCATTGTTATGATAATTGTTTTTAAATTATAGGCGGATGCTGAAACTGCAATAATGACAGTAATCCTGCGTTTCTTAGGCTAGCCTAAGAATTTTTTGAATCAAAATTTAGTTTGCAACAGTGTTCCTGTTCAGTTTTAAAAATATTGATAAAGGTGTATTGCACCAGTCATTCTTGTCTATTTTTATTGTTGTCCTGTAAATCGTATTTAAAAACGGGGGCCGGAAACACGCTAAAGTCGCGTGATTTGGACCTTAATTGACCAATTGTCAACTGTAAGACGTCATGAATGATTAATAGTGGAGTTGAAATGGCCTAAACAAATAATCAAATCAATTATAAAGACGTCCAACATGGTTTGAACAGACAAAATGGTAACAATTCGCCGTCACATACGCACCAGGCCAGGCGCTGAGCTTTTGACCGCTGCGCAAATGACCGCTGCGCAAATGACCGCTGCGCAAATAACCGCTGCGCAAATGACCGCTGCGCATTTGTCATACCCCCCAATATTGACAGTCGCGCAAATACGCGTCTCCTCCATTTTAAGGAGTCTTTTTCTGAGTCGTGGGTGTAGTGGCGGACGTGGAGAAGGAGCTCGATGAGCCGGTGGATCCAGTGCTCGTGGATCCTGTGGATCCTGCCGACGTCGACACACTCGATGCGCCCGTTGTCGCGCAGAGGTTGCAGGACTTTGGGCAGAACTGCGCCTTTTGCGCGGCCGAGTTGGCTGGCGAGCTGCCGAAGCCGTTCCTGATCCAGGCGGAGCAGCTGCAAGAGTATGGGAGATTTAAAAAAAATTTATTTGGTCCTGCCGCGAAATGATTTATGCCTCGTTTTCATTAGGCACATATCATGGAGACGGTGCGCCTGAATCCGGAACTCGTGAAGTTGCTTCACATTGGAGAGTGGCATGAGGGTCGACCACTGCTGGGGCTGCTGGTTAGAGAGATTGAGAGAGAGAAAGGAAAAGAGAGATGGATAGAGATGCTCATCTTACAATTAGGCAGATGTCCATTGATGATCAAGAACCGCTATATGAGGCTTCGGACGTAGTGATTCCGATTGTACGTCAGTCTGAGGACACAAATAAGCAGACCATATTTTTAATGAAACGTGACAAGTGAAAATCATACCAGTAATATATAAAGAAATATACATATCATCATGGTGTTAAAGGACCTCTCCGGCGAATATACAAGTTCTCGTTTTATGTTCTTATTCGATGAAGATCGGCTAGAAACATCCATTAGAAGTGGTCCCGTTTCAAAACAATGTTTACTTTGTTAAATATTAACAGTTTTTGATCGGGATTACGGTACATTTTCCGCCCGCGATCGTTCTTTGAGCTCATGATCATGGCTAAACCACCCTCTCTCCACATGCCAAGCGTGGCTGAGAAAGAGGGCACGGCATAATATGAATGTCATCGATTGTTCTCTCCGAGAGAAAGAGTGTAGAAGAGAGGGAGAGAGCGAGACATAAAAAAGGAATGGAAGCGCTGTGCTGTCATTTCGAACACATACAATACAATCACAGCGTTCCAAAAAATTCCACCCTCCCGAATACTGTAAGAATTTTAGAAGAGTTGCACACAGCGCAGAAAGTATAATACTTTGCCCGGCTGGCGGGAAAGTTCGTTTTTAAGTACGCAGAGAACGTACTTTAAAAACGACAGAAACGAACTTTCAGGCGGAAAGCGAACTTGCCGGACATAAGTTCGTTCTATCCGCACTTTAGATTATTCGAATATTCGACCATTCGAACATTCGAATATTCGAATTCATGTACGTCAAGTGTGAGTGACTTACATTCGAGTCACTCTCACTTTCTCTCTCTCACTCTCTCTCTGTCTCTGTGCCTCTCTCTCTGTCTCTGTGCCTCTCTCTCTATCTCTCTTTATGTCCGTATATCTGTCTCTCTCTGTCTCTCTTTCTTCCTGTCTCTCTCTCTCTCTGTGTGAGTCTATGACCATTCCAGGGAAAGGTATACCTACCTTATTATCATCACCCATATGAGCCTCTTTTTCCTTGTACTATGCTGTTTCGACCTGAATAGAAAACATCAAAATTTTTTTAATTACCACGTATAAGATTGAAAGGGCACGAGTAATAAACAAACAAAATTACTCAAACAGATCAGATAACAGGTAATTCAATAATTTGCTTAATAAACAACAACATGTCTGGAGTAATACTGAATTACTCGAGAAAAAAAGAACTGTCTAACATAAGCATGGGGAGAAATGACAGAAAGATATCTGTGTCAACAAATTAAAAGAACTGCCAATCATTATTATTAAATAAAAAATAAAACCGTTCAACATACAGAAGCCTTGGTGATACGACGAAGGTACAAAGCAGCAAGAAGCACCGGCATAAGTGCCTTAGTCATTAAGTGCGGGGCATTCGAAGCGAGTCTCTCACTTTTGCCAGCACCGAACTTCAGTTGAGGCATCTCGATCTTGGTCCAGTTTGTCGGATTGCCCTGTATAATAAATTTATTACTGCTTTTTTATGTTTCCTTTTCAAACACAAAATTTCACGTCATCGAAATTATTATCTCACTTAAAATAATTTTTCTAATATATAAAATAGATTTGACTGACCGGGAATGTGCCCTCGTCTGTCCGCATGTACTGCATGTTGAAGGGAGAAACAGCGAAGAGTTAGTTCTGCGAGATCGCGGACATTCTCCTCGTCTCACTCCACGGCCAGGTACTTTTCAGCGGTCGTCAGAGAAGACGTCTTCACGCCTCTGCAAAATAGCACTTTAACTACCTTACTATAAATTACAAATTAAAGAGTTGAAAAAGATTTTTTTTTTCTAAAAAAAAGTTTACTTGTTTTTTTAAAAGTTATATTCAAGACTTCTTATCCACGAAATTGTTTTGCAAACTTGAAAATTCCTACATTTATTTAACTAGATTCAAAACAGTCAAATAATTAATACAATAGTATTAATCAATATATTTCAGCTACTTACTTGTCCCGGAAGAATCGGTGGAGAGTCTTATTGTTGACAGCGCTCTTGCACGCCTCGAAGTCGATGGCCGGGTAGTAGTAAGTGAACGCCACGCACATCTCGTCCATGATTCCGAAACCGCCCTGAAGAAACGATTCTTTTTTTAGTATTTTTTTAGTATTTGTTTAAAAAAATTCTACTGCTGAATAAACTGAATAATCAGACACTCGCCCGTCTTCACGTCCCACACCTTCAATTACTCCTTCATTTACTCCTTTTTTTAAAGAATATATACTATGATAGGAGCAGATCAATAAATTTCCCCTGCGTCGTTTATTAATGCTGCATTCCCAAACACTCGAATTGGTGAGTCCTTATTCTGCTGATCAACCAAGAATCAGTTCAAATATGACTTGTGTAAAAAAAAAACAAGCTTCAGTACCCTTACGGTCGCATCGCTGAATCCGGAGATGATGACCTTCTCGTCATACTGTAGACATAGCACCGACCCCGTGTTTCCAGTAAGCACCTTCATGCACTCCAGAGTCGCGCGATTCCAAATCTTAACAAACCATCAATTTAAACAAAACTCTAAATACTTTCCGTATATTCAGTTTGCTCTACCTCCCAAAACAGTATTCATTAACATTTTAAAGCATTTTGAGAAACTCGTATGCGGTCTCAACTCTCAAGGAGTTGTGACCATCATAAACTAAGTCAACGAAATCAATGAGCAATAGAAGAGCGTCATAATATACTGTTGTTACCGTACACCAACAGATACGAACCTTTGCTTTTTCTCGCTGTGGCAGTTGATTCTCTTGAGGAAGTAGCGGCCATTCCGCCTGTTCGTGTCAATCTTGTCAATATCTGCCACAATCATCGGATACAGTGTCCTGGAAAGGAAAGGTCAAGTCAAATATTACCGTCAACTTATTTGTATCCATCTTTATAAAAAAAAACAACTACTGAAACTGGGACAACATGTCTTGCAAGCTTGGAATGTAGTATGCTAGCCAGAGTATCAGGTAATGAAAAACTAGCTTTTCAACGACAAAGCTAAAAAGAAAATCGATAAATGAATATCAAAACAGAAACCTGTAGATGGAGTGAAAACTTTGACTAACCTCAAAAAACATTTGCGCCGGTTGCTCGCGTCCAACCATTAGGTACTTCTTCCTGCAAGAAGTCATGCTCTTTCTACTTTTAAAGCAAAGATATGTTAGCGAGAAAAAAAACATACTTGGAATGACTCAAAATAAGCAGGAAAAACGTATCTTTCGGGTTTTACTATGAATGCGATCTATTTCACATCAATAACTAAAAAAGGATAAGCTACGGCCGCACCACTGCCTCTTCTCGCTGAGCCCCTTCGACATGTCGTCCACGCGTACTTTCCCGTCGATGAGCTTGCGCCAGAGCACCCTCCGCGTACCCGTCGAGCGGAAGTGGATGTAGAAGATCCCCAAAGTCGATGATGGCAGCGTCGGCAGTGATGCGGAATTGGAGAGCTCTTCGGTCGCTGTTCTCGGTTGGTGCAGACGACAATCTTACTGCAAGCCGAAATTCCGATCCAACAAGTACGATGCTCTCGATTCGGGCAAGTAGCAGGTTCGATGCATGGTGAGGTAGGATTACCATGCCGCCACTCCTGTATCTGGTTCCGAAGTGCTCGATCCACTTTGAGACGGTCAGGGAATCGCTCCCTGCAAAAAGTGACGACAGGACTGGTGTGAAGGAAGAGTGGTGGACGTACGTTGTGGCTCCGACAACTGTGTCAGAGACCCGCTCCTGTCGCTTGTTCCACTGACTCCGCTGAATCTGGGCGGCCATAGTGAGCGGAACATTGTTGAAGTTCCGCGTCACGTATGACCGCCGTTTGACAGCGGCGTGCAGTTGCTCAAACAAGAGGGTCGAGAGGAGTGAGGGCAGTCCGAGAGTACGAGCGGAGCGCGCGTAGTGGATGAGCACGTGTGTCTTAAACGTCGGACGCGAAGGAGTCGCCTTGGCAGAGTTGACAGGGGGGATGTCTTGGGCAACTGATTCGTGGGCCAGCTTCACGTACTCCTCGCTCAAAGTCTCTATTCTGTCGCAGTCCTTCTGACTCAGCCAAAGCGACTGGACGAGCATGATGAGGTCGTGGAAAGTGGCGAAGAGCCTCCGAATGGTGTTCTCCTTGACCTCTGAGAGTGGGTAGAGGAAGGGCAGCAAGCGCAGAAGGAGTCGGACGTGGCAGGCCTTCTGTGACCTCGCCGGCTTGCCGAAGGCGATGTTCGGCGTTAGTTCGCCGGGCCGATTGGGGTTGTCGTTGGGACCAAAGGCGAAGGCGTCGATGCGCTTGTTGATCTCGTCAATCGTGCGGCCTGCTCGGACGAGGGCTCGGATGTAGATGCCAACGAGCCGCTTCCCCTCTCCTTCGTACACCTGAAAGGCTGCCAGGACATTAGTATAACTTTTTTACTAATAAGAAACTAACGTCATGAGCCACGTCAACGTGCGGATCCGTCGAGACGTGGTAGAGTGCGATTCGATTCAGCGGGGAGTCGCCAATGTATCCCTCATGGTCTGGCTGAGCCGTCCGATACCTACAATGTAAAGAGTGTTGTACGGTAGTCTCGGCGTACTATTTGAATGTTATCATGAACAAACCATTGCATTCCACGCAGCGTGCACTGCGCTTCGTTGAAGACGCTCCCGAACATCGTCACCGGCGTCGTGCAGATCCGGCAGGGGAAATATTTCGAGAAGCAAGCCTAAACATGTGATTTGAAAGGATTACAGAGTATTTCAAACTCCTTATTACCTTGATCTGCCTCGCTTCATTCTGCCCGAGGTTGTCGGCCGCAAAAGTGAGCAGATAAGGGTGGAACTTGTTGAGCTTGCCTTTCCACATTACATCAATCCCAGCCTCATTCAACTCGTTTATTTCCACCTAAATAGACGAACTGACATCCCCCCCCCACCACTTTTGCGGCCATGTCATTTCGACATAACGTAAGAACCATACCATGAACTGCTCCAGCAGTGGTCGAAACGACATGGCCTTGTTGTCGTGAGCGTTCGCAACGGCGTTGAGGTATCTGAACGAATCAAAATCTCTCTGCAAATATCCCCTTGCACTCACTTGAAACGCTGGGACGAGGACACGCACGACGGCAGGCCAGCGAGCGTGAAGTACATGCACGTCACTGCCTGCACCGACGACGCCTGGTGCAGGTTGTTGGCTGGTGCCACGTCGTCCCAGTAGGCAACGAGAGGCAGCAGCTGCTTGTTTGCAGCATGTGCTGCTGCCTCCCGATGCCTCTCGCCGTCCAATGGCGATTCGAGCACGGATGGCGAGTCGGATGGCTTGAGCGGGAGCAACCGCTGGACATCGACGTGGTCCAAGGCGGAGCACAGTGACTGGCGCAGGCTGCAGACATAGAGTTTGCACTCTTTGTCCACTCTGGACACCGTGCCGTCTCTGCGCCTGATGACGTCTGTGTAGCTGCCCATCCTCAGCTCGCTGGGCGGGACGTAGCCGCTCGTCTCGCCCATAGTCCTTCTCCTTCCTGCGGCTGTTCGCAGTTTCTTCACTTGTTGGAGAGCGAGAACGCAGGCCGGTTCGGAGAGCTCTCTTGCTTGCACTATGACATCGCAGAGCATCTCGACAACGCCATCGACGTCGCCCTCTCGAATCGTCGGAGCTGCCGCCAAGGAGAGAATGAAAACCGCCACTCTATCTGCCAACGAATCCTCCGCTCCACCGTCTTCTTCATCAGAAGAAGGCACACTTGAGTCCTCCTCGCCACTGTCCTCCTCTACCCTGCCTACTTGATCCAATTCCTCGTCCTCATCCACTTCCATGGCCTCTTCCACGTTGTCAACATCCAGAAAGTTGTCATTGTCCGAGTCGTGGTTGTTAGGTGGAGGAGCTAAAGTGGTGATTTATATTGATTGTTGCATTTTCGACACCACAATTCTAACCAGCGGAATGGAAATCTCGCCGATGACGAAGCAGGTTGTTATGCCTCGTGAATGTTACTCGATTTTTGCACTCGCAGCAACGGTAGACTAAGTCACGTACGCCCCGATGCTCTTCATTAAAGTGGCTTCGAAGATCCTCGTCACTAGTGGAAGAGAAGTCGCAATCTTCTACGTCACAACGCATCCTGTTCATGACTAAATTTGTTTGTTTTTAATACTAATTTCCATTTATTTATTGCGTAGTATCTGAATTAATACTGCGTTTCTCGAACCTTTGCGATGAATACATACAAGTTACTCAAATACATTCAACTTTTTCTTGAGGTAAATTTATTTCCTTCCCATAAAAATAACTTAACAGAAATCATAGCGGGAAAGCTTCTGATGTCACTATGTTCTCCTTACTTCGGTCACTAACAGTATATTGTAAAACTACAAAAAAAAAGCAAAACCACGGTTCATAAACAGAACACAATTTGTGTTCGAGTGTACTAACATAAAAAAGACATTCAATTATGTAATATTTTTTATATCCTGTGTAAAATAGGCAGAACTTTGTAAAAACACTAAAAATTAGATGTTACACTTGCTTTGCTTAGCTCTTAAAATAAAATATAGAATTAATTTGATTAAAGAGAAGTAAAAAAACATAAACATGATTCCGTACCTTTCAGGTCTGTCGTCCACTTGTTGCGTGACGCGGCTGAAGAAATGACAGCTTACTCCTGAAAGTAAACAATGATTACCAAAATCTAAACGAAATGAAATTTAAAAAAAAAACGAAATTAAAAAAAAAACCATTCAACTTCAGGTCCCTTAATCTTTTTCGATTATAAAACACTGGGGCTTGGAATTCTGTTAAATCTGAAAGGAGGACTTCGGGTGCACGGAACATATCTAAGAAAAAGATGCTTGAGGAACCACTTCAATCCATCAAACGGTTGTCACAATTTGATATTGATTAAAAAGAAAAAGAAAAACACTAATATATTCGAAAACAGAAACCCATGCTGCGTACCTTAAGAAGAATGCGTATGTCAGTTGACGAGGACAAGGAGATGACACCACAGTCCTGAAAGCAAGCAAAGCTTACCGTAATCTGTTTAGGAATATAAGATTAAAAACTTCTCACTCACTGACAGTATATTCTACAACTATTCACTTAAAAATATATTCACGGCGTTAATTTTTTCACACCCGCTGTTAGAATGTACATCAAACTAAAAATGAAGTGCTACACTACGCCAGTTTAGCTCTTAAAATAGAAAAATTATATATATATAAGCACAAAATTTTTAACATACAAAACCATAAACATCACTCAGCATACCTTTTACAGAATGGCGATGTCACTTGCTTCCTGACGCTGAAGAAGAGAAGACACTTCACTGCTGAAAGCAAAGAAGGATTATCGAAATATACTTAGTAAGTAAATTAGTTTTTTTTTATCTTCTTATAACTTCAGGTAACTTTTTTTTAATTATCAGAGGTTAGGGCTTGAATTCCAGAAAAATGAAAAGAGACACGTGAAATTTGGGTGTAAGGAACATATATATCTAAGTAAATATCTAACTCCATCAACGTAATTAAAACAAACTAATGACAAATTAACTTCGGTGCACAAGATCTGAAAAGCCTCTTCCAACTTCACGTGCCTTATTTTTTCTATATTATCAACATTGGGTCTTGAAATTCGGGTAAATACGAAAAAAATGCTTGGACGAACCACTTCAATAGTCAAAAGAAATCAAAAGAAAATATGGATTAAAGAAAAAAAATATATTAAATATTCATAAACATAAATATGATGCAGCGTTACCTTTAGGGGAATGCCGATGTCCTAGCGACCACAAAGAGAGCGAAAAGGCAACGCACTCCTGAAAGCAAGAATGTTTACCGAAATAAATCAGCATAAGAACTTGAGAATAAAAATAACTCCATGAGCCTTTTTTCTATTATCAAACATTGGGCTTTAATTGGGAAACAACGAAGAAAAAATTTGAGTGCAATAGATTTTTTTAATGAGCTCGAGTTGACATTCCTAGTAAGCTTAAAATAAAACGCAAAATTACATCAAAAATGAGTGAACTCCTAAACGAGCACACCTTTTATATCATTACGCCTAGGAACAGGATATCACTAAAATATTTAGAATTAGTTGTAAATGAATCATAACTTATGCGGAGTACAGAAACCTGTTCAAATGAGAGGAGTCGCGAGGCACACTTGACGCCGAGACTCAGTACAGAACGAGATGGCTCTCTACACGGAGACTGGCAGCCTGTTATGAAATAAGTGGCCAAATCAAACTTCTTAAAACAAAACTATGAAAAACGGCATTTCAAATGAAATATTTACACTTCACAACGCAAGCTGAGTAAAGCTTCGCAAAAATAACAATTCAAATGATGCGCAGCAAACAACATAAGCGCATTGCGCGATACTCAGGCTGAGCCAGCGAGCGCACAACTTACGCGTTCCGACGCGTTTTCTTCTTTTGTTTTTTTATTTTGTTCTTCCGCTTTATATGAAATTTAAATGTATTTATTTTCTTTTTTTGCTAGTATTAACGAACACTTAAACGGTTTGGGGCAATGCCCCTTTTGCCTCGAATTCTTGTTTTTTCCCCCGTATTTTATGAACTAAAAGCGCTTAGATTTGGTAGGAATCCCCTTGCTATTTTTGATTCGACTATTTTTTCAGGTATGCAGCTTTTCGTGGAGTCCGCACGCACCGTTCCGCTATTCGACAGTGGCCGCCGTGAAGGCTGCCTTCGAGGGTGCACATGTTAACCGGTCTGTCTTCCTTCGTTTCCTTTTCTATTTAATATACCTGACGAATGGAGGGCCACTATTTTTTTATGATCAAGGGATTATACCCATAGGAGCATGTTGACACTCGCTATGAATCTGACAGGTCAGACTAGCCTCCCTTTTAATTCTGGATCTTTTTTTATTTCCGGTCCCTAGTTTTAAAGTCGAAATCTTGATGAATTAATATTTCTACTCATTTTTTAAGCTATGAAGAAAACACAGACCTGTTTCAAATGAATGTGAGGTTTGAAATTGCTTGCTGAGCGTAAAAATGACAACTTTAAACCCAGGACTTAAGCAGTTAATTCGGTAGTTTATGACAGTTTTAACTAGTTCAGATACATGCGCCTGCAGCCGAACTGGCCTCGGTCGAAGGGTATCGACAACCGTGTCCGCCGGCGTTTCAAGGGACAGCGTCTCATGCCGAATGTCGGTTATGGAAACGACAAGCGCATCCGCCACGTCCTCCCGTGCGGCTACCTCAAGGTCCTTTTCCACAATGACAAGGTGAGAAGAAGCTGTAGCTGTTAACGGATATTATTAATCGGGAATTATCAAGAAAAAAGTGCCATGATGATTAATTTTGTCCATTTGTCTCGGTAGTTATCACGTTTATGCTAAGAAGATTACAAATTGAAATGAATCTTCCTTGCAGGACCTCGACATGCTTCTGATGCAGAACAAGAGGGACGCTGGCGAGGTCGCCCATGCTGTCTCCGCCAAGAAGTGCAAGGCCATCGTCGAAAGAGCCGCTCAGCTCAACAACAAGTCAGAGCAACTGATTTGTCTCATTCTTGAATATCATCCTGTGAAGCTTACTTCGCAAGCAGTTTTTTCTCTAGATTGTGCAATATAGAGCTCTTTTTTAACATCTTTCCTCAGGTGATCGAAGTCGACCCTCCTCCTCCAAGTCAACTTCACGTTCAGTGGCCGCAACGGATGCGAGTTCCAGAAGGTTTGGAATTTCTCTTTTTTCTTTATAATTATGCTATATTCATTGGTGTTTTAATAGATAACGCCAACACATTCGTAGTTAATTATTGTCCAACTATGCGAATTGGAACATATGAAGCTGTGAAATTCTTAACGTCTAAAAGGATATCTTTTTTTCTGTAATCTTAAGTAACTAATGCCTTTCCTAGCTTAGGGTCATAATTCTTACGAGTTATACACTTGTGTGTTTCAGCAAGTTCAAAGTTTTTTTTATTCAATTTTATATCTTGCTCTCAGGAATCATCGAGCCGGCCCTTCGCGTGCTCGCCAAGAAGTGCAGCTGCGACAAGCCTCCAGTCCTCCCTCGCCTACAGCTGCCTTCTCCACTCCTCCCCCGCCGCCACCTTCCCTCTCCCATTCTCTCCGTCCTTCCACAGCCACCACCAATGTAGGTGGCTACCATGTCCCCTCGCCCCTTTCAACGTCCACCCGTCTGACTGTCAACAGGCGCGACAAGGTCAACCCCCTCGTCAAGCATCCCGACTTCCTCACTGCATTGTTTTGTGGCCCCATTTATTTTACATTGTTGCATCTTGTGTTTTTTGTACATTGTTTGTAAATGATAAATGTGGCTAGAACAAAGTTGGCATTGTTTTTATCGCAGTTTATCGTCTTTAATGAAAGAAAGAAGGATGGAGGGGGCAGCAGAGTATGGTGGATGAAAGGGAGAGAGCATTGGAAAACAGGAGGGTAGCAGAGAAGGAAGGGGGGGGAGGGTAGGGAGGCCGCCGCTAGGCCCTGGCGACCGGCAAAGTTCGGTTAGTTGATACTCGCTCGCCGAACTTATCAGTGCGTTCAAAGCGAATTCAGTGTAGTAATAGGAAAACGAACTTTGAAGTGCCGGAGCAAGTTGGTCACTTCAAAGTGCGTTTTACGAGTGCGGGCAATGCGAACTTCCGGCGCTGTGTGTGGTTTTTTCAAACACCATTTATTAAACGGGTGCGAAAACATTCGCCGGAGTGATCCTTTAAACAAATAACAAGCCTCACAACTGTTAAATACGTCTGTTATTTTTTCTAACATTGGTTGAATGAGAGAACAAAGGTAATTATTGTTTCCCTATTCCGTGACATATAGATTTCGCATCCTTACTCGCCCACGGCTCTTTCATCTTCTGCATTTCCTTGCTCACTCAGCTTTTCGGCTGTATTCGGCCTATTCTGTCGGCCTGAAGGCCGCAACAGAAGCATTTCGACCTGGAAAATTCTTTAAACTTTAAATTAATTTTTTAATGGTTTCGTTTAGTTAATTATCGAACTGAAAATTATTTTCTACAGATTAATATTTTACGATTTGTTTTTTTACTACTAAATGTCTTAAGAAATATTTCAATGATTCATTTAGCAATAAAAGTTTAAAGTAGCACACTGATATATAAAAAAATTCGCCTTGTTGAATGAAATGCATTAACGACCTTTCCAAACGAAATCTCAAAGAAAGCACTCCAGAAGATGGCGACGAAGAAGGTGAAGCCAATGTTTGGAATCACGCCAGTGAGGAACTTAAAAAATTACATTTATGTTAAAATTTTTTTACAAACATTATAATAAATGAAAAGAAATTTAAAAAAGAATAATAGTAAGTAAGAATTTAAGAAAAAAAAAGTTGCAAGCTCCGCTTAATGAGGAGCACGAAGCTCAATCGTAATCTATTTATCTCTTGAGGTCTGTCTCTCTAAATCCCACGCGATCTCGCCATTGGGTCAGGCAAAAATGCGCCAATTCAAGATAGAGTTTTTTTTTGCTAGTAAAACGAGGGTTACACCTCACTATAACAAGGTTCCTAACCATTTCGGTGACGTTCGAAAAGGCGAGCTCCGTCTTTTTAAGCCCAAACATGTAGAAGATCGTGATGAATTGCACGATAAAGACACAGTATGTGAGTCGGCCGAGTGGCACCCAGACCCACCACGACATGAAGTCGCTGATGGGGCCTGCGAAAGGGATATGTATGCTGCGACCGTTAAGAATAATATTGCTCTTGGAAAACCATTCCAAAAATGCTGTAAAATGTCCTGGAAATTCAGTCAACAGATAATATGTATAATCGACATTCTATGTATGTATCCACAACAACATGAAGCTGTTGATTTGGGGCCTGCAGAGAACAAGTTGTTTTGAAACTAACAACAAGAACAACAACCATCCAATAAGTTGTGGCTACTTTTATGGTCACCAAACTAACATCATACTCTGTCTCCTCCCTGCAGCCAATCTGTCTGCGAGAATATTTTTGGCTTTGTAAAATCACGAGCGAAAATATTCATTTTTGAGCAAATAACGGCAAAAATCTGGGTTTTTGGAGCGAAACTTTTTTATTCATAACAAAATATTTTTTTTTAATTTCTTGCGAATACTTCCTACCGCCATATCCGTAGTAGCAAGAGATGATTATCCACGAGAGGCCGATTCCCCACGCGGGCCGCGAGAGGGCGGAGTAAGCGGCGCGCCAGAAGAGCGGCAGCTGGTGCTGGTTCGTGTACTCGTGGAGGCACAGGAGCACGAAGAGCATCAGCGTGAAGGACAACAGCCAGCCGGCCAGGTTCACCAGCTGGAGAAGCACTCATTTCGTTTACGTTTACAACGTTTTCTCATTTAATGCACTGTTTAACTTTTATTAACTTTAATGGTTTAGGGTTTTATAGAAGCCAAAACTCAATCTTGTTTTTCTTTCTCTCGCGTCTTTTTGCCTGACCCAAGGGCGAGAGATCACGAGTGTAAGAGAGACGCGACAAAAAAAGTTTCAAAAGTTCAAATAGATTCCAGGTGGATCTCGTGGACTTTTAAACGCCTACCACAAACTTTTGCTAGATAGCCACCCTGTACAATGCGTTCCTACCGGATGGAAGCGAACTCTCTTCTTGTACTGCAAGAGCCAGCCGACAAGCAGGCCCATCACGTAGATTTGGCAGCGAATGAAAGGGGCTTGGTACATATAGGGCAGGTAATTACTGTAAAAAAATATATTAAGTAAGAAATTAGCAAAAATGATGTTTCATTTCTGTTTAAAGAAGGGCGATCACCGAAAAGTCATTGCCGATTTATGAAACATCTTAGCTATTTTCGAATAGTCTCGGGCATGAGGAAAAAGAAAAAGCAAATAAAAAAGCACAAAAAAGGTTCCATATTCAAGTATAAGATACTTGAAAGTACAAATTTTGAATGAATTTGTGATTGGTGTCAGTGCAAAAAAGGCACTCGACGGTAGATTAACGGCCACGTACCCATCCCGGGAAGATTAAATTTACAAATATTTCAAGACATTTTTTTGGTTTATGCTTTACCACCTTTCTTATGTGAATTTTCTTGAGTAAACTAAAGAATTTTAAGCAAAACAGTATCAAACTAGTAAACGAGCAATAACATATCGCTTCGAAAAAGAAACGGATTTTTCGAAACCAGCGCTAGTTTAGCCTCCTTGTCTACCGTAATATTCTTCCGTTTGAAACCTTTGCACGTTTGAACATACAATTGCAGTTTTTCGGTGATCGCCCTTCTTTAAACACATGATTATGTTTTTTTTCTCACACTGTCCAATTGTACATATATCAGTGATCAGGAATAATAATAAAACACTAACTCAATTTTTGCGTTGGGATCGATTGGACCAAACAAGTTAGGAGTCGGCTGAAGGAGAAAGGTAAATTTTTCTATTGTTTTTTTTATATCTCAGATAATTAATATTTAAAAGTATCCCAAAGATGTAAAAAAAATTTACACGAGATTGAAGAAAAAAACGATATATCATCTTACCGGATACCGAAAATGATAGACGAGGAAGACGTTGGTGGCAGTGCTAAGAAAGAGCACAGCGGCCGCGACAAGCAGCCCGAGTGCGGGCGCGAGGGCCAGAGGAACGAGAATGAGCGGAGTGAACAGGAACATTTGCATCTCGGAAGCGAGGTACCAGCCTTGGCCGACGCACTAAAAATCCCTTACCATCTCCGTACAAGTGGCGAAACATGGAAAATGTTCGCGAAAAAAAGAATATATCGAAAATTTTTATTTGTGAACATTTGCTCTAAAATAACGATAAATAACCATATCTCTTGCAGTGCGGAATGGTGCTAAATGTTTACAGAACCCCTTCGGGTCCTCTATTATAGATTGCGACAAAGCGCTAATAGTGCGTAGTCAAGGCATATGTAAGCTAACCGCCTGTTCCCAGTGGATGACATTGTTGAGGTAGACGAGATTCGTCCACCACGAAGTGAGGCAAGGGTCCTGAGATGGCGAAGGCGCCAAGTTCAGCGGCATGTCATGCATCCAATTCACGTCGAAGACGAACGTTGTGAAGAGGACGGCCATGAAATATGGTGGCGAGAGCCTTAAAATAAAAATAATATATATGTATATTAAACAATCTCACCAATAAAAATAATATTGCTAGTCATAATTCAGTTGCGCATTCCTACCGTAGGAATCGGTGGACGTAAAACATGAGCCAAGCTTGATACGACATTGTCTCTTTGCGGTTTTTGAAGTAGTTCTTGAACCTAAAATTATTGAATAAAAAAAGCAGAAAAAACATTCATGTTTATCAAAGATATGTAGTTACAGTTTTCCCTCTGGAACACGCTCCCTTCCAAGTGAAACTCCATTCTAATGGTAAGAG
Organism: Allodiplogaster sudhausi; assembly: GCA_945643635.1. Taxonomy (NCBI): domain Eukaryota; kingdom Metazoa; phylum Nematoda; class Chromadorea; order Rhabditida; family Diplogasteridae; genus Allodiplogaster; species Allodiplogaster sudhausi. The sequence goes on along the minus strand of CALZFC010000001.1, from coordinate 5,830,129 downwards.
AAGCGCCGCAAAGTGTGTAACAAACAGCAAGTTAATGAAGAAGCGATTAACTTGCTGTTCGATTGAGAAATAAAAGCTCCCCTCTTATAATAATGACACTTTAATTGAAAGAAGTACGGTAATATGGAAACCAAATGAATCCGAGTAGCAGTCCGGAGAGAAAGTAGAATGAATCAACGGAGAAGAAGGCGTTCGCGAACACCTCGGATGTCGTATCGTAAATGATGTCCACAACGTCGAGAGTATTTGCTTCAACATCGTGATTTAAATTATTATTTTATTCATAGTTTTTTTTATAATTATGATTATACATTCTGAAAACAACGAAACTTACACGAAATGTACATGTAGTTGATCATGTAGTGCATCATGACGACCCAGCACATGCTGAAGAAGCGAATGCAGTGAACGGGGCCGATCTGGCCGGGCTGGAAAAGAAAAGGAACTGCTATGCATATATACATACTCAAATTTTCTGGTATATCAAGAACAAATTACATACATCCAACAACTTCAACCAGAATATTCGTCAAAATTTTAATTCCTATTATTTCTAGTCAATAATCTTGTTATAGTATGCATATATACATAAGAATTCCTAAAAATATTTTAACTCACTACCTTTTTCAGTCCGCTTAGGTCAAAAATTGACGAAATGTTCGAGTAGACGGAGAAGGCCATGAAAAGTTTCCACCAAAGGGCTGTCAAAATATTTTGACCATTTATTATTGTTAGATTGTTAACACTTGTTAACATCTGTACAATTAATCATTATCGATTAACCAACATTGTGTCAACAGAGTTTCCTTCAAAAATGGCGATAGAAAGTAGTCAACCGCGCCGGAGACAAGGCACAACACGATTATGGCGATCATAAAAGTCCTAACAATAATAAAAGATTAAAATTTTATTTTATTGCTGTAATAATTTATTTATTTATTTATTATTTTTTTTATTATTGTGTGTTATTATTACAAGTACTACTACAAAAAACTAATCCAGATGAATGATTTGCGTGAATGCAGAAACCTCTACTTCAGCTAAAAAATTAAATATTGCGCAAAATCAGCTGCACAATTTTGTAAGAGGGCAAGAAAAAACGTGCAGAACAATGTAGTAGGGCGCATTAGGAGAGCGGACGGCGTCGTTGATTCCGGCGATGTAGCAAAGAGGAGTCGGCAACGAGCTATTTGAACCTAAAATGTATCAAATTTAACCTACATACATACATATGTAAAATTTTAGGTTAAATTTGCTAGGTTTTCCTTGCTACAAGCACCGTGTTATTTGAACTAAAAATAACGTCTTTTTCTTCTTTTCTTCTTTCAAATTGCACATTTGCGGTGTAGAAAAATATATTTCTTAAGATTTTTGTTGACAAATAAGTTTAAAGAATCCCTTAAAGCATACCGTATCCAATGGCTCCTTCCAATTCCTTGGAGCCACAACTCGCAGGAAGGCAGAGGTCGACGGAGAAGATTACACCAGCATTTCCGGCTGCGTCAGTGCAGGCGCCCGGCGCCGAATTAACGCGAAGCTTGGCGTCGAGGTAGAAGCTGATAGTGTGACGAATGTTAATTTTTTTAGTGAGCTATTAAATGACAGAATTGTTCAGACGCACCGAAAATAAGAGCTTATAAAGTTGCGGGCGCGCCCTTCGACTGGAGCATCAATGTAGACGCACTCGCGATAGGCGCCCATAAAGGTGGTCTTGCCACGCGCGATGCCCGCGCCGATCTTGCCAGCGGAGTCGAGCACTTAAGCAACATGCCCGTCCATGGGGCTTTAAATCTACCGTACTTTACTGTCTGCGGCTCTCGTCTGGAACCCCTTTTTCAAGGATTGCGGTTGTTTTTAAGTTCCCTGGACACCCTCTTTAAAGGCGCCAAATCCCAATGTTGTGCATGTGACTTAGAGACGACTACCTATATATTTACCAGAAAAATGTTTAAAAAAAATGACGGTTGAGTTTTGTGCTGTTCCGACAAGCACCTGTTACTTATTTCACTTTTGAGGTGTAAAATATCTTCAAGAACTGTCGCTTTATCGCTTAGCCTTGAGTCATCAAATTGGTCACCTTTGTCATCGTCTCTCTTTACCGATCACCGGCACGAGTATTGCAAAATTATACCTTATGGTTAGTTGTAACGGCCTTCTCTCTCTCTCTCTCCATCTCGTCCGCCTTTATTTCGCTCTCCCCGACCACTCTACTTCTCTGCTTCTCGCGTGTTTCATCAGTCTTATCGTGAGCTGCACGCAAGTGTCAGACAAGTCCTCGTGATAAGAACAACTAAGAAGCTGCATCATTATTCAGTGACTCAAAGATGAGAGATAAGAAGCACGAACCCTGTCCGAGCATGGCAATAATCTACGGGCAAAAAGTCTATGAACTTTTGGTTTTTTTCGTATACATGGCCAAAGGTTATGAAATTTTCAGGGAAGTCATAGACGCTTTGGCATGTATGTATGTACTATGTGTATATTTGCGTATGCACATATATGGAAAATAAGTCGTTTTCTAATGGAAATGCTACAAAGTTTAAGTTTACCAAAAATTATTCAGAGATTACAAATAATTACTTTGATTTCACTAATAGTTGCTCATATATTACTAATAAATACTGAATCAGATCATACTGACAAGTGTAAATCACGAAATAGTTCAAACGACCGCACAAGGCAGCACGACGGAGCGATCGAAATCGGTCAGATTGGCACGGCCGACGAGCGACAGAGCAATCCGCTTGAGGCCATCGGACACGAGTCGAAGATCGTCGGAACATTCCGACGAGAGAGATCTCAACACAAACAATCCAATCATTAAGTTATTATCTAATCAAATGTATGCATGCATAAACAGGGTAAACATTATCACAGCACTAATCAAGCATTATTCAAGCAATAGCCAACAAAATTACCTTGACGACGCTACTACTTCAGAAGTCTTGTACACATCTCGGGTTATCGTCAGCAGCTCAATGGCATGCTCGAGTGAGAAGGCGCTCACTGATGCGCACGTCGCAGCGTCCGCGTCGCACGCACTCTTCGCAGTCTGCGAGAATGCACAGTGGAAAAACCCGCCAGTTATAGGATGCGCGAACACGAGACCTGTGAGAGAAGTCGCCGCGCATCGAACAGAGCGCCTGCATTGTGTAGCGAGAGCTGCACGAACGGGCGCACAATCACGGGCAGCAGAAGGAGGAGCAGAGGCGCAATTCGACCCATCATCAGTACTATCTAAATAATTATTGAGACGGCACGTCGGTTTTGTCATGCAACTGAAAATTCTTTGCCTGTTCCGCAGTTCTTATGCACTTTTATCTTTTTATTTTTCAGCGGCGACTATGATGCCGTGTGCTGATAAGGAGTTTAGAAAGGGAGAGGGTTAGAATCAGACTGATTGTGAGGGAGAATGAGATGAGGATAGAGAGGGAGAGATAGAGAAAGAGAGAGAAAGAGTGAGAGAATGAGAGAGAGAGAAAGGTGGCGGAAGTTCGTAACCGCAATACTAGTGACCACTGTGATGAGAACAAAGTCACGTGATCGAAAGCTAGGGCAATGACGTGACACATAGGTAACAGAGATAAGAAACTGTCCAGCGATAAGGCGTAGTGACGACACGTTGACCATTAGTTCATTACTAGTTATTATTGTTATATACTATGTAAAGTAGTTAGCTTTCACAAACGTCTTCCTTACGATACGAGATGAATTGGCAAGTAAGCGTCGTCTTTCCGGACATCTACGTGGCAACCAGGAATAAAATATTTTTATTCTTGTTCTTCATTTTTATTGATTCTTTTCAAAACTATTCCAAAATATTTCCCTGTAAAACAAAAACTTAACTTAACAATATTTTTGCTGCAAGAAGACCACAGGGAAACCCTTGTTTCCTTTGCTTTCCGGGGGATTTATCTTACTTGCTGTCAATGACATTTCGTCAAAATGTCGCTGATGCTTGTAATAAACAGATTTTGCAACATTTAGATTCATAATACAACGGGTTCATAATATTGAATGCCGTAAACGCTGATGTTGAAAGAACCAGAATATACTTTATCAATATTGGCAGTTCGCACAGTCGCGTAAAATTGCTGAGATACGGGTCTCCTCCAGATTAAGGAGTCTTTTTCTGAGTCGTGGGCGTAGTAGCGGACGTGGAGGAGGAACTCGATGAGCCTGTGGATCCAGTGCTCGTGGATCCAGTGGATCCTGCCGATGTCGATGCGGTCGATGCGCCCGTGGTTGCGCAGAGGTTGCAGGACTTTGGGCAGAACTGCGCCTTCTGGCCAGCCGAGTAGGCTGGCGAGCTGCAGAAGCCGTTTCTGATCCAGGCGGAGCAGCTGCAAGACAATGAGAGATATGAAGAGGGTAGATAAAGAGAGCGAGAGAGAGAGAGAGTGAAAGGTAGAGGGGGAGTACGTGTAAGAGAGAGGAAGAGAGAGAGAAAGAGAGAGAGAGAGAGATAAAGATAGCAGACTTGGGATGCTTGTCCTGGCATCCGCTGGTGTCGCAGAGTCCGCAGGAGGAGGGACAGAACTGCTGCTTCATCGCCTGCGTATACGACGCGGAGCGGCAGAAACCGTTGCGGTTCCACGAGGCGCAGCTTAAATTTGTTTTGCTCCATTTCTTTGCTCATTTATTTATCCCACATAAAATAAGGTATTTCAATGTGACAACATTTAAAAAAGTGATAGTTTGGTTCAATTGCAATTGCAAAACAATAAAACTAGACTGCAATGATGATTTTTTTTAAAATAAATAAACAAATAAGTAGACAAATATTACTTGGGATGGTTGTCACGGCACTGGCTTGCGGCGAGGCCGAAGAGGGTGGCAGTGGCGAGCACAAGAAGGAGAGACTGCATCACTGGAAGGAGAAGGAGAGGGAGAAGAAGCCAGGAATGTCTCTCCACTCGCACTTCATCCCTTTTATATCTGCTTGAGCATGCATTAGCAGACCTGATGAAGGTACATATCTTTTCGAACCCTTTCACTTTGTCATTTGCATGCAGATGAACAAGCCATGTCGAACTGTCGTTCTTTCTTACAATTTTTCTCGCTCTCTCTCTCAACCTCTCTTTCTTCTTCTTTTTTTCTCAAAATTCTGCCCTCTTCCACTTTTTATATCTCTCTCTCTCTCCTCTCTGTCTCACACATTCTATCTCACCTTCCTTCTGTTCTCTATCTCTCTCTCTCTGTCTGTATCTCTCTCTCTGTCTCTCTTTTTCTCGCTCGTGCCGTCACTCGTTATAATGTACCAAAACACATCGGCATGTTTATTCAGAACAGTCATGTTATATCGCAGAGAGAAGAACCGATGGTCCCAGATGAATTCTACGCCCCTTCAAGCCATCTCTCCCACGCTTTGATGGATTCTGGTGCTATCCTTCCTATTCGGAGCTCATATTCACTTTCCGCCAATAAAAAAAATAAATGTAGAGAAATCACAAGTAGTACTTCCAATTTTTTTCGTTTTTGCGTGAATTTTTTAGTACTACTTGTGATTTCACTACATTTATTCGACCTCGGGACGGAAGCCAATTATCACGGCATTTACATATATATATATATATATATATATATATATATATATATATATATATATATATATTATATATATATATATCTTGCGCTTTTTGCAGCAGCTAAAATTAAATTAAAATATTTTTTAAACATTAGCCGAAGTTCATTACTACATAGATGAAGTTATCTTTTACCCGCATCCTCCGCATCTACATCCACAGCAAGGGCAGCAGCAGTAGTTGTTGCAGCAGTGGTTATTGCAGCAGCAGTTTCGGTTGCCGCAGCAGTGGTTCTGGCAGCAGCAGCACTTTTTGCAGCAGCAAGAACAGCACTTCTTGCAGCAGCAGCAGCTTAAAAGCTTTTAGAACTGACATTGTTGCAGCAATTGTTGCAGCAGTTATTATTGCAGCAACCACAGCCACAGCATCTCTTTTCTCTGCCGTTCAGTGAAGTGGAATTGAATTGAAGAGGTGCAGTCTGTTTTTCAGTGAATACCTTGAAACAGGCGACCGCATTCGAAAATGGCTGAGCGGAAGTGATCTGAGCCTGGCTGGCCTTCGCCGGAGATTGGAAGGAGGTCTTGGTCAGAGAATCCGTTGCAAGACTGAGTCCCGAGATGACCAGGAGGATGAAGACGTAAGAATGCATTTCAGTTTGAGGAGGAGCAGGCTAGTCGGTGTCAGACAACCAAAGGGAGCCTCTTTTATGCCAACTTGGCAGATGAAAACTCTCTCGACTTCGTCTTCAGCAGAGCGCTGTTCAGGAAGACAAACAGAAGAACGGAAACTCTAGTGGACATTTGAGATGGTGCACTTCAAAACATTTAACATTTAAACCATTTGTTTTCAATGATATCAATGCTATAATGTTTATTCTACCGCTCTATATCTATTTGAAATTAAGTTTTATTGACAATGACTCCAAAAAATGGATAATTATTTACTAATCGGGGCCTCAAAATGAACATTCATCTTCCTCAATGTAAATTTAAATTATGTGAGATCCCGTGCACTCGTGCTTTTGTTTATCTTATTAACAGCGCTCTGTTTAAATAGTTCTCACCTGGACAGAGGTCCAAGTGTCAAGGGGGCATCTTAGTCTGCGAACATAATATAAATGAAGCTCCCTTTGATTGTCTGAGACCGACCAGCCTGCTCATCAGGACCTCCTTCCAATCTCCGGCCCAGGCCAACCAGGCTCAGATCACTTCCCCTCAGCCTTCTTCAAATGCAGTCGCACGCTTCAAGGCATTTACTGAAAAACAGACTGCCCCTCTTCAATCGAATTCCAGCTCTCTGAACGGCAGAGAAAAAGATGCTGTGTTGCTGCGGTGATTGCTGCAATAATAACTGCTGCAACAACTGCTGCAACAATGTCAGTTCTACCAGATTTGTCTTGCATCAAGAAGAAACACTCACCTCACTGTCAACTCTTATATCGCTTATGTATGACATTCTTCAGTGTTGCAACAACTGCTGCTGCTGCAAGAAGTGCTGTTCTTGCTGCTGCAAAAAGTGCTGCTGCTGGAAGAACCACTGCTGCGGCAACCGAAACTGCTGCTGCAATAACCACTGCTGCAACAACTGCTGCTGCTGCCCCTGCTGTGCATGTCGATGCGGAGGATGCGGGTAAAAGATAACTTCATCTCATAACGAACTTCGGCTAATGGCGTTTAAAAACTAATTTTAATTTAATTTAAGCTCCTGCAAGAAGCGCAAGCGACGTGATACCCGGGAAATGAGTGCGCCTCTGAAGGCTACTGCTTAGAGATTGAATGTTGCTTAATATATCCTACGCATCTATGTATAAATTTTTGCATAAATAAGAGATCCATAAAGTGTAAAAATGCTAATCGAACATTCCCTCCATTTCAAAGTTCTTAAAAGTGTTCCGGGGCATCAGAATGAAAATCCTTTTTTTCGCGCCGAATATAAATAACGTCAATTTGACTTCCGCCCGAGGTCGAATAAAAGCAGAGAATTCATAATAATTCACGAACAAAAGCAGAGAATTCATAATAATTTATGTTTTAAGAACTGCATGTGATTTTGCCACTTGTATTTTTTATTTTTCTATTGGCTGAAAGGATGGATGGCCACCAAAATCCGGCAAAGCGTCGGAGAGATGGCTTGAAGGGGCGTAGAATTCATCTGGGACCATCGTTGTTTCTTCTCCCTGCGTGAATAAACATGCCGCTGTATTTCGGTTTATTATTAGGTCTCGACAGGGAAAGAGAGAGAGAGAGAGTGAGAGAGAGAAAGAGAGAAATGAAAAGGAGAGATTGAAAGTGTGAGGCAGAGATGAGAGAGAGTGAAGTGGAAGAGAGAAAAATTTTGAGAGATGAGAAGACAGACTGAGACAGAGAGAAAGAGAGATTGTGAGAAAGAACAACAGTTCGACAGTTCGACGAGGCTTGTTCATCTGCCTGGAATAACAAAGTGAAAGTGTTCGAAAAGAGACTTTCCTCAGTTCGATAGCTCATAATGAAACAGATATAAAGGGGATAAAGTGCAAGTGAAGAGACATTCCTAGCTTCTTTCTCCTTCTCTTCCAGTGATGCAGTCTCTCCTTCTTGTGCTCGCCACTGCCACTCTCTTCTGCCTGGCCGCTAGCCAGTGCCGCGATAACTATCCCATGTAATATTTATATATTTATTTATTAAAAAAAACTCACTGCATTCTAGCAGAGCAACAAAATTTAAGCTGCCCCTCATGGAACAGGAACGGCTTCATCGGCTCCGCCTCGTTCACGCAGGAGATGATTCTAAAATCGTTCATGACTGAGCCGAACAATTACAGATGCAGATGCGAGTATTGTTTGTCTTCTCCCACGTGACATTCTCAATTGTCTTCTCCCACGTGACATTCTCAATTGTCTTCTCCCACGTGACATTCTCAAGAATAAAGACGATTCAGCAACGTGTAATCGACAATCAGTTAGAAGAAGTGACAATATATTATCATAGAAAGTTCTATAACACAAAAAATACCGGACGACCTAATTACAGCATTTGGAAAAGCTATTGAAAAATCTATTCCGACAGTCACGATGGAGACAGAACCGAAAACGACACCTAGAAATGGATAAGGATACGACTTGTTTCTTCATCGTGGATCTGGTGGTATGGACTGGAAAAAATAGAGAAAAGTGTCCTATTCTAATGAGGTTCTGGAGGTTCTGCCCCCAGGAAACCGGCAAAAATGGGACAATAACATTTGATATTTAACTAGAAATCTATTTAAATAATCATCATTCGTATTCATGACTTTCGCGAGATGAGAGATTCTTCAATTATTGTTCCCGAATAGTGAGAGTACAAGCATTTCGCTACGTCCGGGTGTTGCAGTCAAAATAAAAGAATTTCCTTCATTAATCTCATTCTAATCTCTTATCTACTTCATCTATCAAGTAATTGCGCACATTAAAACTATAGGCTGTTCTTCACCTCCATGTCTCCTCTCACAATCATTGTTTCGCGAATGCAACTGTCCGAAGGGATGCTTGTGGAGGGAATAGAAAGATAAGGACATTTGAATTGGCGCGGTTTTTCGATGTAACCAATACGGTTGTTTTTATGAACCATCGTGGAAGGACTCACAAAGACACGCGGAATAGATAAGCAAAGGATCAAGTCAGTCGCTCATATGTCCATAAGAGGAGGAGAATGATGCTTGGAGGATGTAGGTTGATCTGTGGTGCTATTAATCTAGGAAGAAAACGGGGCGAAAGTTGAGCTCAACTTTTTAACAAAAAAGATTGAGGGTGAACTCTGAAAAGTGCCGATTAGTATGGAAAAGAAGAAAGATGGGCCCAACTTGCTCCAAAAAGATCCCATCTTTAAAAAGCAAGCTCAGCCAAAAAGTGGTCAACATAATGGTCAACTCTTTTTCTAACAGCAAGAGTGTGGAAGACGAGAGAGGGAAAAGGAAGCTATAAATCATTGCTCCGTTTGGTCTCTCATTTTTGTGGACTCTCTCGCCGAGAAAAGGTTGACCTCAAAATGCCAGTGAAAATGAGACATCGCGTCTCGATGCCTCCGTTTTCGTCTATTAGTCCCAGCCTCACACCTCGGCCTATGAGCATGCTCTGAAAAACCCACCCGACATCGGTTGTTGCCGAACCTTTGGGATGCTTGCTGCACTGAGCCGGTTTAATTACCCAAGTTTAAGGTATGCATTTGAATTCTATAAGAAAACTCGACGAGATTGTATTGAGAGTTCAACTCAACTCTGAAAAAAGCTCCAGACAAAAAAGTCGAGATCAGCTTTCTTTCTTCCTAGATTAATAGCACCACTGATTAGAGATAAGATTCGAGGCTGTATCATTGGTGCACGCAAAAAGGGGGAAGAAGGGCGTGCACTTCAAGGAGGGCGCGCACAATCTTTTTCGTCTTCTCTAACTCTCCGGCCGCCCTCTGAATCCCCTCTCATCTGACAAGAGATTCACCCTAATTCCAAAATTAAAGGCGTGCGGTTTCAGCAAATCAAGAAGAGTTATTGATTGGCCTTCTTTAAATAGAGTTGCGAATTGGTGGGAGAAGAGAATAAAACTAATGCAGCTCATCAAAAGTGGCAAAAAAAAAACTCACTCTTGAATTCGCCTCTTCTTTTTGCCTGACAGAAGATCGATAGAGCATGCGATTTAGAGAGAATTGACTGTTATAGTCAAGAAATGTCTTGCTCCTTTAATTGCGTTGGCCTTCTAGATTGCAAGAGTTATATTTTGCGTCTGTTTAAAAAAAAACTTTATTCGCGCGTATCGGGCCAATGTGTTGATGGAATACACGGGGATCTATCATATGGAAGTGGGCGATCGATGGGCACCGGCGGGTTCGTCGAAGTGGCCGACGAAGATTAGGCAGTTCTTATCCCGGCCAGCCAAGCGGTTTCTCCGGGAGAAACTGTTCTTCAGAAGATTGATAGGAATTGAGGATGATCGAGCGCGGGTCGGGGCGGGGGGCGAACTTGTCATTTTTGACAAGGGAGCGAATGAAGAGCGTCTGTTTGGGAAATATTTCTTGCTCCTGCTCTTCTTCCCTTCATCCGTCTTTCATCTTGTTCATTTGATTCCAATTTCTCTAAGAGAATTCCATTAATTCATTGTAATTAAGAGGCAGATTTGTCGGTTTGCTTTGCAGCATATCTGTAACTTTACAGCGATTATATTTAGCTAATGACACCCCGTTGTCAGCTACTACTCTCCAAAGTGGACACTGTCAAGTGCGAGATGCTCATCGCCGTCTCGTTTGGCTCCTCTCGGTCTGCCAAAAGCTCGGCATCGTTTGGTAATTGGTAATTATTTAGTTGCGGATAGTGGGTACAGCGCTTCTTTTGGTGGAATTTTCTACCTGGGTTGTCGCCAGGCAGAATTCTACGTACATGCTATCTTCGAGCCGTCCGTCAAACTGTTTCAGAAAGAACAGCTGCTCCGCGTGGCTAGCTTCTGAAGAACAAACACTCAGCACAGATGTATATTACATACTACATACATGTTATGAGAGGGAATGAGGAAAACTGAGAGTCACTTGCCCTCTCTGTCTCACTTGCCCTCTCTGTCTCACTTGCCCTCTCTGTCTCACTTGCCCTCTCTGTCTCACTTGCCCTCTCTGTCTCGCTACCGGACGGCAGCTCCTCTGCCGCTCCGGTCGGATCGATTGATCTTCGCGTACAAGAGCGCCCTCTCTCCTTAGCCCTCGTGCCTGGGGCCTCTATCGTTTCTACTAAGGCACCCTATCAGTTACGATGTCCTCCTCTGACCCTGTTTCCCCTTCTGCTATGAGCTCTCGGCTGCTCTCTCTCTTCCAGAAGGTCAAGCGGCCGCGCCTTCCTCATTCGACGCCGTCCTCTCCATCCACTTCTGAAGCCGCGAGCGACGCCGACCAACTCGTAAAGTTCCTCGACGGCCTGGTCGACCGTGTCAACTCTCTCGAGGCCGACAACTCCGCCCTCAAGTTGCAGTGCCAGGAACAGCAAGCGGCTATCACCGATCTCCAAAGTTTCGAGAGTTTCTCTTCTTCCTCCTCCCCCGGCTGCCGCTCCACCGGGAAATCCCTATGTCCAGATGGCCTCCCCACCCCGCTCCTCCTCTGCTGCCGCGGCCCCTCCCCCTCAGGCTACCCAGACACCCTCTGGCGACTGGGACTTCTCAAAGGAAACCCCAGAGGAGCGTGATGACCGGAAGGAGAGGCTCCGTTCCTTGGTCCTCTCCGGTCTCCCTCTCCCCCAGGCCTCTTCCTCCGTCGATGGCATCATCCGCGATCGTGATGCAGTCTTGGAGATGCTGGCCGGTCTCGGCATCCCCGCTCTCCCCGTATCCGTCTACAGGCTGCGTGCTAAGCCGGGCGTCATCCCGTTGCTTAAAATCGTGATGCCCACGTCTGAGTCCCAGCTACAGACCCTCCGGGCAGCCCGCCGGTCCCTCCGTTCCCTGGCTGGTTTCTCTCGCTGCTACCTGCGGCCGAGTCTCACACTGGCGCAGCGTGGCATTCAGCCCCGCCCACGTGGTCCGCCATCGGACTTCTCTTCCTTCTTCGCGCGGCTACGCCAGCCCGATTCCAGCCAGCCTCTCCGGCCCCGCAACCAGCCACAGCCTCCTCGCCAAAGGTCTCGTGTGACCTCTTACCGCACTCCCCCTACCCCTCTCTTTCATCAATCCCTCCCTCCGCCGCCAAACTTCTTCCATACCAATCCATATGCCCCTCTCTCCCACTATCATTCGCAAAACTAGGTCATGTCGATCGAAGGAATATCAGCCGAACAGTTGACCTAGTTCTATTCAATTCTCGCTCTATCTGTAACAAAAGTGCCGAATTATCACTTCTTTTGAAGCAAAATTTCTCTATTGTTTGCATTACAGAGACTTGGCTGAAATCAACTATTGTTGACTCTTTCATTCTTTCAGATAATTCTGCCGATTATATATGTTATCGTAGGGATCGTTCTAGGCGAAAAGGCGGCGGAGTAGCAATTATTCTCTCTACTAGTATCTGTGCAAAAGTAGTATTTTCAATTTCTCATCCAAACTCTTTTGAATTACTTGCTCTTGACCTATATTTGAATAATGACACTATTCGTTTGGTTAATGTTTACCGTACCCCCTCTTGCACGGCCGAGGGCAATTCCCTCCTAGTAAAACAGCTTAGAGACCTTTCCACCTGCGCGCATCCCACAATTATCTTGGGCGATTTTAATTTTCCCGACCTTACGTGGAACAGTTCGTCTTTGCCTCAAGGTGTGTCAGCACAAGCTAGGCTGTTCTTTGATTTTACCACCACTTCAAATCTTGCTCAACACACCCCTTCGGCCACATGCAACCAGCATATACTAGACCTCATTTTGTCAAATACCCCTGATTTGCTTTCAAAAGTCTCTCTCCTCCCACCGTTCGCCTCATCCGACCATTCTTATGTTTCAGTGTCCATTAATATTATACATTCGCGTCCTCTTTATACTTTTGTTCGAGACTATCGTAATGCTGAGTATCAAGCCGCCGTCTCTTTTCTACTCAATCAAGATCTCCCCTCTCAACATTACCGTACTCTTGACATTGACGTAATGTATAGCCAGCTTGACTCCTGTCTTCGATTAGCGGAATCAATGTTTATTCGTTATAAGCGAGTTCGCCTAAATGGCGAAAGACTTCCTGAGCATATTCATCGTCTTCGCTCTAACAATAAGAGATTTGAAGCATGGCAACAATCCTTATTTTTAAAGACCCCCGAATCTTTAGCAGCGTTTGCGCGTATAAATAAGCTTTATATCTCTCGTATAAATAAGTATGCTAGAAGTATAGAGAAGAATATTGTAGACTCGAAGAATCTTAATCTTTTCTATCGTTATGTCCGAACTCGATTTTCCGATAAGGCCCGCGGTGTTGATGTGCTTACAGATGGTCTTGGTAATGATATTATTAGCGATGCCGAGAAGGCCAATCTCTTACAAGCAAAACATTTCAACCGAATGGGGTTCGAACCTGTGACATTCAAAATTGTAAGCGAACACGTAACCCACTGCGCCACACAGTCCTATTTAATTGCTTAAGCCAGACATTGACAATGGTAAAGCCACTAAATTCTGCGATTTTATGCAAACTTTAAAAATCAATATAAAATCACCGGAGGCCATTTAGGAAAAAGTGAAAATGGTTATCATCATTTCTCGACTTGGACTATCGATCTGGACAGGTGCGATCAAAATCCGCCGGGTTATGCTTAGATGGTTCCCTTGTTAGCAGATACCTTTGCCAAGTATTTCGTTTCTGATAGCGGTGTTCTTCCTCCTCTTCCTCCCACCTCCCCCCGAACCCCCCTTCCGTTTAATATAAATTTTGCTAGACATGTTATATGCAATGTGATTGAGCGATGGTCTAATTCATCATGTAAGACCCCTGACAATTTTAATATGTATTTTATAAAACAACTAGCTTTACCAATTAGTCTCTCTCTCGAATATATATTTAATTATTCGTATGCAAATTCTGTTGTGACGAGTATTTGGAAACGTTCCATTATAGTCCCAATTCGTAAGAAGCCACCCTTTAGTGAGCCAACCAACTATCGACCTGTCAGCATTACTTGCTTTTTCTCTAGAGTTTTTGAGAGATTATTGTGCCGTGAATTGCATAGTTGGTGCGAGTCCTCTGACATTTTACCAGATGAACAGTACGGTTTCCGTAGGAAACGCTCAATAGAATTACAAATGCTTGACGCCCTCGAGTATTGGACCCGTTCTCTGTCCTATCAACGAACTAGTGACGTTGTATACTTTGACCATGCCAAGGCTTTTGACAGAGTTAGCCATCCGAAGCTTTTATACAAGTTGCAATTTCTTAAGTTTCCACCTCTAGTCATCAAATGGGTAAATGCCTTCTTAACTGACCGGTCATTCGCTGTACGAGTAGGAGATGCCATGTCTAGCTCTCGTATTGTAACTAGCGGAGTTCCCCAGGGAAGTGTTATAGGTCCTTTACTTTTTATTATCTATACTTCAGATCTGCCTGTCCTTATAGCTCAATATGGCGTGATAGCGAAATGTTTTGCTGACGATGTTAAGATTTATAAAGCATACGGTAGAGGAGAAGATAGAAGTTCTCTTCAGCTCGCCATTGACGCCCTCTGTGAATGGGCCGATTCATGGTAACTCACCCTTGCATTTGAGAAGACTGCTGTCCTCCACATTGGTAGAGTGAATCCTAAAGTGCCCTATTTTATTAATGGCAGCCCCATTAAAGCAGTTGATCATATTCGTGATTTAGGTCTTAGTTGATTCTAATCTTACATTCTCGAAACACTATGCTGCTATTTCCTCCAAGGCACTTGCCAAGTCTTATCACATTTTTAGAGCCCTTCGTACAAACAAAAGTGCGGTCCTCATTTCTGCTTATTGTATCTATATTCGTTCTATACTGGAATCCTGTAGTTCAGTTTACTCCCCTTATCTATTAAAAGGTATTCGTATACTAGAGAAAGTCCAGAATTATGTTACAAGGCGTATTTTCCATAGATGTCTCGGGGTTAGTTATGATTCCACTCCCCGCAGCGAAGAGCGCAACGCGACCCTTAGACGCCCTTCCCTCGCTGATAGAAGACGAAATAGAGATTCAAGACCTCATTCGAAAGTTTATTTTTGGCCGCATTAGGTTATCTAATAAATGCCCCCACTATCTCAACTTTAGACAATCAAAGACCCGTGGTCTCTCTTTTAAACTTCATGTACCACCCTCTAAGTATAGATGTCGTCTAAATTCTTTCTTTGTTAGAGCTTCAATTCAATTTAATGCTCTTACCAAGGATAGTCCACTTCTTGTCTCTACATAGTTTTCTTATTTTCGTTTCCCCTTCGTTTTCTTTCTCACTTCTTAATATTTTTACCACGTGTGTTTCTTTCATTTATATTCGAACACCGTAATAAATTGAATTGAAATTGATTCGAGGGGCACTACATATTATGGAATTGCTGATAGTAGATGTGCTATTTGCGTAATATAAGCTTTCCGCCCGAAGTATTCCTTGCACTACTGTGTTTGCGTGAGTTCTAAGAGATTATTTTGACAAATCTTGGCTCGCAAAACTGACCCAACTCCAATCCGATTTTTTAGCAATTCTAAACCGTTTCATCCACATTTAAAGCCCCCTCGTCTGAGAAAAGTTGATGGCAGATGAGAAATTCATTGCCATGCTCTTAAAACTTTCGATATTTTCCAGAAACAGTCTTCAATCCATGGGGTGTAGGGTGAAGAGAGAGAGAACTGTTCAATTTCTGAGGAGGACGGAGAAACAATCCCCTCTACCCGGCTTCTTTCTTTTATATGTACATATCTGTTTGCTTATCCATTCCATAAAAGAAATCGTCTAAGAAAAGTGTTCTAAAAGGCCAAAAAGCATGCCAGTGGAATTGCCGTGAAAGCTATAATTCATTTGAAAGTTGCCTAAAGCCTCAGAGATTTGGGCATAATTAACCTGTCCCCTTATAAGATATTCATTTGCTCGTCAGAGGACATCAACGGCAGCGAAGATGCGCCCCGCAACAAGCAACCACATCTTCGTCGCAGTTCTTTCCGTTCGAATCCTACAGGTTAGCAGTGCAGATCAGTAACAAATAGCTATTTATGCTTCACTCAAACTCAAGAAGCGTGCGACAAACAACGCAAGCATCTTAACATAACCTTAAGAAGTCAGGATTTATTCAACATTAATAAATGGTAGTCGCTTCATGCAATCGTATGTAAATGGAGGGCTACCAATTTTATGTGCAGTAACGCAGCAAGTGAAGACCATAGAGATGGACGATTTCTAGTAATGACAACGAGTATGGTTTTTTTGGCAAAGGGATGAAGGGCCGAGGCGTCCCAAGTTGTACGGCCAATTTGTTGCATGTTAGAGGAGACTATAAGAGAAAAACTCCTACCACGACGTCCTTGACAGATTTGGACGGATTGGTAAAAAGTACGGTGTAACGAATCCACAGAAATGATCGGCCACGGCGTAGCTATGCCAAATTGTTTTGAAAACGGCGGAAAAAAAAATATTCGCAATTCAAAGTAGAGAATACAGTTAATCTGCTCGGGGCAGAGGGATTTTTGTTACTTCGGGACTCTTGCAATCGAAATTTCTAGCTCAACCTGACCGAATGAGGCGAAAAAAACAAGATACTATTTATTCGCCTCGGACCTCCTTTAATGCCGGTTAGCTGGCAGGTTTCAGTGGGTGCAATAGTTGTAGCGGGTACTTCTTCTCTTAGGAATTGGATGCGATCAGAATGCTTTCGAGTTTCGAATTTCGATATGAAATAAATTAATCTTGATTGTCATAGACTATTATTGATTTATATTAGAATTGCTATTGATTATATTGCTTATCACAGTCGACCGGCTTGCTGAGCGTGCCGAGTCTGCAGCAGCAGCTCGTCGACCTGACCGCTTCGCATGCATGGCGACCCAGCAGACTGCCGCATCCACTGCGGCAGCATGAGGAGAGAGTCATGCAGCAAATGCAGCCAGTCAATCAGGGAGGTCGGGAAAGAGAGAGAGAGCAAAGAGCAGAGAGAGCAGAGAGAGGAGTTTTTTTGAGTTTTTTCTCCTTTAAAGGAGCTGGAAACTCAATTTTTTCGATGTGTATGTGATGCAAGCAATGGACTTGGACTGCTTGAACTAAAACAATGTCAAAGCATGAAGGTCGAAACAATTTTAATGAGAAATTATTATTATTCTTAATTCTTATACAAGATCATCTTACTTAATGAGATACAATTGCAATGGCTTACGCCCTTATATGCAATGACATAGATAGATATACAAATATTTGTATTTGAAAAATTAACCCTGACGCAGGGAATAAATGGCCTATTTGAACTCGTGCTCGAGAGCCGTGTACTTCTTTATGGTTGGTTGTACTAATTCACAATTACCTATTCCACGGATCAAGTACAGTTGCCGCGAATAATAATTCGTTCAAGTGAAATTTCTATGCATTCGTTTCCAATGCATAGTTGCTTCATTTATGTTTTGTTCTCAGATTTAGTTCAATGCTCAACTGATCTAGTCGCAATTTATATTCTAAACGAAGCGGTTAGTTTCCACTTGAATTAGAAACAAGTGTTCATATAAGCTCCTGATAACGACAATGGGCCTCTTATGAGAGGCTGCTCGGAAAAGGGTCCATGAATACACCCTGCATTACATTAAAACTTACCCTCTATCTGCAATCATAACTTCTTCAAGTCTTTCTATCTCGACCAGAGGTGGAAACTGGTCCAACTTTTTTGGGCCCGGCCGGCCCTTAGGGCCCAGAATCTCGGCCCGGCCCGGTCTTCAGATTTCGGGCCCTTGAATTTTTCGCCCGGCCGGCCCGGGCCCTCGAAATTTGCGCCCGGCCGGCCCGATTATTTAAAAATGTCAAATAATTTTTAATTCGTCATTTTCTTAGCGAAACTTAGTTCTTTTAACTTCCCGTTCAAAAGGCTTCTCATTTATTTAATTCTGAAGCGGAATACGACTCCTGAACTTCAAAATAACTGATGATCAGCAAGAGTTCGGCTGATCATGGGTAATTTAGGTTGGGCCCGGCCCGGCCCGGCCCTACATAGGTTGGGTCCGGCCCGGCCCTGCCCTACAGGGCCTTATGGTTAGAAATTTGGGCCGGCCCTCATTTTGGGCCGGGCCGGGCCGGCCCGAGCCCGTTCCACCTCTGATCTCGACCACCCACCAAGTCGGAATCAGCACTACAATAATAAACAAACGAATAGAAAAAAATTAATGCAATATGCCAACTTGGCATTGCAAATCACGCTTGTTTTTCATTAAAGGAGTCCATCAATCTCGGCGTCCTGTTCAACCATTTCGCTAAAAAGCAGAAGGTGCAATTAGGATGCATCGACCGTGTCAGGGTCATCGTGGTAGGAGTTAACGAGTGTCAAGCTCCTTTAATAGAGCGTGCAATTAAGGAAGACGCGGCTATAACGTTAAGAAATTAAATTCAAGAGAGTATACGATGCCTTAAGACAGTCCATCTGTAAGACGCGAGAATGGATCAATACAACACTGCCTTGGGGACTTTTGCACCGTAATCAACCGTATTTTAGATCTTTATAAAAATGTTCCGTTCGAGAAACGCTACCGTAAGTTTTTGAATACTTTTAATCATATCTTTGTTCAAATACAGTTTTTGCTCACAATGCTCCTTATAAGAGTTTTAATTTTTGTCTAAGGATCTGTCTCATAAAATTCGAATTTGATATTAAAATACCCTCAACAAATTTATAGCCAAAAGTACCATTTTACGGTCATTTCCACATAATGAAATATGGACATTCGGAAAGCGTTTAAAATTTCACGTCACAGTAGTCACTCAAAAAAATTAGAGGCAGCTATTTATTGCTATAAAGTACGAAACACTTTCACTTGCCTATGCTATGGAATCACTCCAGAAAATGTTTTTTTTTGTAGTTTGTAGACCTGCCTGCTGGAGCCAGCCTCTTTCTCAGTCCGCAAAAATCACGACCAGGCCTGTGTTAAATGCAGTTAACTCCAAAAATATGAGAACGCAGTCGTATATGAATCTTTTTACACAACTGACTTCACGCGAGCTATTCCAGTTCATATTATTTATATTAATATTATTAATATTATTAATATTATAAATATCGGACCCAATAATGTTGAGGTCTCAAATGGAAGATAAAAAAATTTAAAAAAAAAACAATACGGCCCATTTTGTAGAAGTCGTCAAGTAGTTTAACTTATGTAATTTCCGTGCCCTGAATCGAACAAAATTATCCATGGCAGGCCGTGTTGATATGTAAGTACATACATACATATATATGGATCATATCCAATCGATATTTTAAGACGAACTTGATCTAATGGGAGATAAAACAAGAAGTCTTTTTTTCATTTAAAGGTCTAAAGACTCATACTGCATACACTGAGCGCATTCACATTTCTGATAACAATTCCATTGAATTACAGGTGATTTCGAGATTTATAAATTCTCATGGAAAATGATGTAGGATAAAGCTGAATGAACCATGCTCACATTCGGCTATACGGTAGCCGTGTTTATGTACGGACATTTAAGCATCAGCTGAAAATGTGGATATTTATCCTGCTTTGCTCTTCCTGTCATGACCGAATAGATTCCACCGAATCCCTCTTTTGGTCACTTGCGATGGACACGACTCTCCAAAAAGAGCACAACAAAACGTTCACTGCGTGCAATGATGGAAACCATCTCATTGTACTTTTGTTTTTTTAAGCCACATCCTTCTTCGGCAACACAATCTTGGAAAACTCATTACTCTCTAAAGGAAATATCCGACGAAAAAAACAACTTCTTCGTTTATATTCCAACATGATCACGTCTGGCCTGAACTACCGGTTAGAGGTGATCCCGCACTGTGGGAATCAGTATTTAGCCAAAAATTTAGAGTTGTTCTTTTGAAAACGGAAGAAAACATCTCCGTCGATCCTGTGCATCAGTGATCAGACATCAATAGCAAGAAGGCGTGAGGACGAAGTGATTCAGAATGGAAGCACAAATCATTTTGTTAAGACGCCCGAACGCTTTTGTTCACGCCGTGATATATGAAGTCAAATTTGTTGTTATAATTAACTTGAGCATCCATAAAACCTTTCCATCGGCGTTAAACAAAATTTTGTATTTATAACAGTAGCTCACATGCAAGAGCCATTAAAATTTATAAATAAAAATTTTATACATATATCATGTAGTAATTATTTTTTTAGGTAGTTTTTAGTCACCTTTGGACAATTGTAGTTTAGCTCTACGATTCTCCAAGTGTGAGTGAATACCTACAGTATCTTATGATTTGTATTCGCTGACTCTCCAGTTGAATATCCCATAGTAGTCTTGTCTTATGTGAGATAATCGTACATATCGCCAGCCTAATGCGTTATTTCTAGAATCCCTGATTCGCCTGCAAACCCAGTTGCGCCTCAGACTACATTTATTCAGCATTTAATCAATTGCCTTCTCGGGCATCTCTCTCTCTCTCTCTCTCTCTCTCTTTCGCTCTCTCCATGTCTCTATTCAGTAACATGAAGTGCAAATGGATGAGAGGCATCTACCGTATTCCATGCCCATGAGTTCAAAAGAACAGAGTATATTCACCTTGAGCAATTGTATAATACCAATGAATCACTGTCGATTGTTTTGAACGACTCAGAAAATCAAAGCGTCTTCAATGATTGGTTGGAATCTGATTTAGCAACTTATGTAGATACATATGTATTTAGATAAATAAATAACACGCTACTCATTATCATCATTCTTGTCTAATTTCACAAAATAGATAGAGGAATTAATTTTTTTTAAAGAAGCGGTTCACTAAATAATTAACATATGGTTTTATGAATGTCGATCTATTCGCACTGTCTAAAACATACTTCTAGAAAGTTTGAGAAATTTTTTTCATTTGTTACAAAGTTAAAAGCACGCTAGATATGGAACAGCCAATTTTTTTTACTGTAGCTGTTGAACACCCTCCTATAAACGTCAAATATTTAAGGGCGTGCATTCAAAATGGTCCTAGTGGTTCATGGCTACTATAAATATTGGATCAATTTTAGGTTTGAAAAAAGTCCTTGCAAAGAGGCCAACTGACATGGCTATGCTCAGGGCTGTGCATCTTCGAGGAAGAGCCCTCGGCGTCTTGCTTCCGCTTTCGACTGGCTCCACCGGCGGGCGCCGTCGCCATTGTAGACGCGACGCTTACACTTGCGTCCGCGCCAGAGATTTCTCTGAATATATTATAATCAGCCTATTACTTATTTGACTAATCTGCATATTCATTACTTTCATTATATCATAAAGATTGCACTATTTTTGAATGCGAATATTAAAAGACGAAAAAAAAAGTTGTTTTTTTCAAGCATCAACGACAAAGCGAATGACACTGGCTTCCGCCTGGACATCTCATCGATCATTACAACGGCACCTTTAGCAAGATCGCGATGGCATGCTTACTATATATATTTTACAAAAAAGTAAACAAAAAAGAAGACTAATTGCAAGCTAACAAAGAGAGTCACACAGAGAATCCATACAAAAGTCTTATGTTTCTACTTTAAAAATCAAAACGATTACACTTAATGCTTAATTTTTTTTTTCGAATTTTGAATATGCCAAATATTTTCACTATTGAAAAATTATTAGAAATATAATCCCTTATAGCTCGAGATCAGCAAGGAAATTGGCGGCGCTGATCTACGCGTCGATATTCGGCAAGCAATCATTACTCAGAGTGATGGCAACATACAGCGGCCACGAGATATCTTCATTAAGGTTTTTGCACTCTTTCATCGTCAGCGAGGTTTATAGTGGAATATGTTCTAGGATAGGAAGCGTGTACAAGCTACACACACAAATCTACCACTGTACACTTATATTTTTTCTCGCCCTTCTAGCCAACTGACACTGTGTCTGATTCTTTCAGGCCAGAGTAACTAGAAAAACGTACAGCCAAACGACCTTTGGCCTTCTCTGCAAACTGTTCAGTTTTCATACTTCGCGAAAACAACTTCAGGGCATTCTGAGATAAATAGGAGCAGATAGTAACATCAAAAAAGGCTCTTTGTCAGACGAATGAGGTGATAATTACGTTTTGGACAGTCAACCATGAAGAGAATGCGATTGTTATGGCGCGGTATTCGCCCGTCTTTTTCATGTTCTATTAATGGCGCGAGGGCAACCGTTATTCTGGAAGCTTTTATCTCCCATGGCCATTGTAGATTATAAAGGGCAGACGTCTTTTTTGCATGTAACCAATTAATGCGCCTGGGACGTTGGGCTTCAGTGACATTTTCAGAACACCAAAAAATACCAAAACTGTCACACTTGGATGATTTTAACCGATGAAAGATTAAAGACCGAGCAATTAAATATGAAAAAATATATACATAGATCGATGTTCATCACTTGGACGCGAATCACGAAGCGTCCTCTTCTTCGCATTTCTCTCCCCCGCGCCAACCCCGGCTCTCCCTCTAGTGGATGCGAGTTCAGGACGCCGCGGACAGAATTCCTGTGTCCGCCGACGCCTCGCTCGCCTGCCAACTCCTCCCCGTCTACGTCAACTTTACTGAGATTGGTCGGTTTACACGGAAATGTCTTTCTAGTTTGTCGTGATATGCAATACTCATGCATATGCACATGCAATACGCCCACCAGAGCAATTATCGTGAAAACGTCTGATCGCCTTTTCCATGAATCCTCCCGCGATTTTCAGTATGCGCGTATTTAAGTGCGTATGTTGTGAAGGATTACGTAGGATGCGGATTTTCCTGTTAAACATGCATGCTACATTAAGGTATTGCAAAACATGTGAACAACATATACATAGATAGATAATCCGACGACTCAATCTGCGTCCTTCTCGTTCATTCTCACTCTGCGTCTCAATCTTTCTCTCGTTCTCCTTCCATTTCTCGTTCCTTTCCACCGCACCTCAAATTTTTCTCCATAGGCTGGAGCTGGATCCTCTCGCCTCAGGGCTTCTACGCAAACGTCTGTGACGGAGGCTGCCACGCCAGCGACATCGATGACATTCTGGGGTGGCTTTCCTTCTCTTTCTACAGTCTCTATGATACTCTTTTATTAAAACAGTCTTTCTCCCCCCCCCCCTCTTTTACAAGTTTCCATCCCCTCTTACTTTCCGCCAATCATTATTTGGGTTTTTTTTCAACCCTTTCTATTTCCAATGTACCTTTATATGTACATAGAGTACATACATATTTAATTCTCTTTCTTTGCTCCTTCAGCATGATTTAGCCCGCCCGTTTATTTGACACTTGAAAACGATCTACTGAGAATACGTACATTTGATGCCCTTAGACGTGCACGCCCGGCGACTTCTGGTGCCGGCGCCGACCTGGCGCCCTCTTCGCCGACCTGCGCTCCCGGACGCCGTGGCGACCTCCGCATCGCATACGCGCATGCTCCCGACGATCTGCGGGTCGGCAATGTCTTGAATGTTCGAGTAGGCGGGACATTTGAAATTTTACGTACAGTAATCCCTCCAATTGCCTTATAGAAAGTGTTATCCATGCCCTTTAAAATGGGATGAATATTCATCACCGGATGATGTTTGAACTAATACTATATATATCTCTCTCTCGTCTTTATATAAAGGCTACCGCAAACTTTCTAAAGGGTTGATGAGACTAAACGCGTAGGCAGTGTCCTTTAAGATAGCTATTGAATTTGTGCACTTCAGGTACTCTCTTGTAAGTGCGCTCCATGAGCGAATTTCACTTCTTCTCTTTTGAACAACTGCCAGACTTCAAATCTTCCACTCGTTATGACAATGGAAGAGTGTATGCTTTGTTCCTAGAACAGTAGTAGTTCGTACATTCCGGTAAATAACCCGAACCGATACACGCGAATTTGTCGCAATTTGGACCTGAGTTATTATAAGTTATCGTAGCAAATATAGGACGACAACTCTAGTCCGGAAATGTAACTACTAATGCAATCTATAAATTTGGTAACAATATTTATAGATGTGCTTTAATTTAATTCCCTTATTCTAAACGCATATGATAGGTGAGAAGAGATTATAATTATTGATGCTGCAAATTAGACAACTTATACCTATTGAAAGAAAGCGTGTTTATCCACACGGTTTTATTTGTTGATTAACAGTGCTGTTGCTTTTCTACGCAGTGTTTTAGCTGTAGACATGTGTGTTCCTTCTGTCAGAGCATTTTTCTCAGCTTGATTGCCTTTATAAATGCATCTTATTCGCAGTTTCCGTATGGATTCTATTTTCGAGCAGACACTTGCGCACATGGGACATTTGCGCACAAGGACAGTTGCGCACAGAGCAATTGCGCACAGGGACATTCGCGCACAGGGACAGTGGCGCAATAAGGGTTACCGTACTTTCTCCATTAGTTCTCCTTCAATAGAAAACATCCCTCTAATAGGGTCTCTCCCTCACAAGGGTATTGAAAATAGTACCCTGTGTGTACTAATAGATAAATGCAGTAACTTAATTTCCTCATAGCCGTATTTCTTCTTACATCTATGTATGTATGCTACAATATATAAATATGTAATAAAAGTAATAAAATAAATGCTTATGTATGCAAAACCATATAAAAAAAGCAAATTGATTAAAAAACATTAGCCATAATAATTTTTCACCTTGATAATTAACGCATTTTTATCCTTATGGCGCAAATATGCAAATTCTTGCAAGTAGATGCAAATACTCTTCCGAGAGTTTAAGGGATCTAAAGAATTCCTTAGAGGTCCCTAAGATTACAAACTGGTCCCCAAACGTTTTCAAAGAATCCTAAGAGTGATCCCTGAATGTTTACAAAAGGCTACAAAAGTTTTCAAAAGTGTCCCCAAAAGTTATCAACAGTGTCAATAATAGTTATCAAAAGTCTGCTTAAAAGTTATCAAAAGTGTCTCCAAAACTTATCAACAGTGTCCCCAAGGGTTTCCAAAAGTGTCACAAAAACTTGGTATTGCGCAAATTGCGCGCAAATGTAGTCCACCCCAGTTTCCATATGCTAAAGCATTCACCGAGAGAATTTTCTATTATATTTCTTCATCGCGGCTAAAAGCAAAGATCACTTTATCTATCGTCTGAATGGATTCAGAAATAGTTTATTTAATGTTCTCTCCCGGAAAGCCCATTGTGAAACGAGTTTATATTATATCTTGTCTACTTCTGAGAAAACTGTCTCTCTTCGATGCACTCGAGCGAGTAAAGCGTGCAAGAAAATTTTTTTAATATTCGGTAAAGACTAAAAATATGAAACATTACGGTTTAATGGGTGCAATCTAATGAAGCCAAGAGATCATTTGAATGAAAAGATATTATTACTTCCGCGTCTAGACAAATGACGTAGCATGACATCTTTGACGGGTTTATTTTCCGTCTCACATCCTAAAAATATGTGCTA
This sequence comes from Allodiplogaster sudhausi, assembly GCA_945643635.1. Taxonomy (NCBI): domain Eukaryota; kingdom Metazoa; phylum Nematoda; class Chromadorea; order Rhabditida; family Diplogasteridae; genus Allodiplogaster; species Allodiplogaster sudhausi. The sequence continues at coordinate 5,804,674 of CALZFC010000001.1, read as the reverse complement.
AATTATTTTCTCTTTGGGCAACAAAAAATCAGACATGGTTGTTTGTATGAATTGTACAAAGAAACAATTCGAAGGAAATTCTGGCAGGCTGCGGACTCTTTTCAAGCTGCAAGTCATCCCTCTACAACGTTGAAAATGGAGGCCTGATAGGGTGACGGTAAAAAAATCGGTTGGCATTTCAGGCGTTTACTCATGTGACTGTTTTCTTGCTGTTCAAATAATGGAAATATTTTAGAATTACAAAATAAAAATAAGTAAAGCTACATATATTCTTTTTTTCTCTAGTTCGACAGCCACTGATTATCGGAGGACACCATCATGAACATAATTAGACTTCAGTAATCGACGCAGACTTGACTGTATCCTACCTAGACATAATGCGGGATAATCGTAAACATGTAATATTGAAAATAAACTAACCTATAAATACTCATGGAATCTGAGAAAATAATTTATTTTTTGTCAACAATTGATTAACACAGAAATAGAATAAAGCAAGAATTATTTGTTGATAAAAACAAGTGAGCTAAATTTCAGAGATAGTGTAATAAATTTGGACAACCCCTATTCACTTAAAGAAATACGAATGTTTATGTATGTTTTATATTTTAAAAACAACGCATGGCCCTGTTTAAATGCACAGGAAATTGATTAACCACCGTCAAATAGCCCACGGAACTTGGCAACGAATTTATAAAATAAAACATTTACACCTAAGGCGATGGGCGATTCTTTTTTTTATTTTGGGTACAGAACCAAAATGGATGTCAGGACAACTGAACCAAAATAGATAGTTTATTTCACAATTTAATTTCTATACCCTAAAAGTTGAGCTCGATTTGGAAAAAAAGGAAGTTCTTCAAGTGCACTTCCTCATTCTCAATCAACAGCGGATTAAGAAATGAGAAATTTTAAGTGGAATGCACTCGGGGCAAGAAGATCATTTGGCGTCAACAAGATTTAGAAGAAAGTTAGCTGAAAGGCCATACCTCATATTCTAAATTATTTCAGGTGGGGGAAGCTAGAGATAAAAAGCTATTAGCTCTGGATTGGCTCATCTTTACGGGCATTAAGTCAGATAAATGCATACATATGCATACATAAACTGTATATATGTATTTACACACATTGAAAATATGAAATTTTTTTTTTTAGTTTTGTATCCAATTCTGCGGCGTGAGATGTCGGCCGGCATTGGCGATGGGAACTTGCGATGCCCGCTTCGCCGCGCACGCAGCAGCAGGCGATGATTCAAGTGTGAAGGAAAAACAATCAGAAAGAGAATAATTATGAAATTAGACATACATACGCACAATTGGTGATATATGGATGTACATATGTAAGCATCTACATTCATATGTATGTACATATCTGTCTGTCTGATGTTGGAAATTAAACTGGGCAAAGTCTAAAAATTTTGTTAACGATACTATGGGTATTTTTCTTTCAACATTCACTTATCGAATAATGCGAAGAGGAAGCGCTCAAGTGGCTTGCGGACGACCGCTTGAGGTGCGGAAGAAGAAGCGGAATAATTCGTAAGATACACCCATAGCGATGCGACTCGTAATGCGGCCCGTACCCGTTGCAGAGGCTGGCGAGGAAATAAATTACATAAATTATCTGCCTATTTATGCGCACTGCCAACTGGCCAATCCATCGGGAACAATAAATAGCGTACTACGGGACCGCCGGATCGTCCAGACACATAGATATCCTTTAGTTACATATATTTCTACTTTGTGAAAACGTTGTAGTCAATAGAAAAGTAAAACGAACATATCTCCATAGATATTTGCGAGCTAACAAATTCAAAAATATATTAAAAAAAATTAATTGAGGCATGATAGTTTTTTCTCCACTCGACATTACTTTCTATGTTAAAACCAATATGCTCTTTCTCAACTCTACTAATTGAAGTTGTCATAACGAAATGAGACTAGCCACTGTAAGCGAGCAAAGAAAACTCTTGAAGGATCCAATGTCAAAGAAGCCAAACTTCTCGGTCTTCCGATCGAGAATCGACGCAGATTCAGATAGCATCTCCGGATGCTCGATGAAGCAGAAGATTCTCCTTATAGCACTTCCCATATTCTTCGGAATCCGGCGTGCGGCCAGGCGGTTCTTGTCCGACACCAGAAAAGAACGTTCATTAGTCTTGAATTGACTCAGTCAATTTTTTTTTTACATTTATTTGCCTTAATCACTTTTGCGAATACACTGTAGTGACTATTTTTTATGTAACTGTTTAAGAAGTCGTCAATCCTGAAGTTCCAAGAGTACGCCCTCGAGTAGAAACAAAATCCGCCTAATTCCTTCTCGGAATCATTAATCGTCTTTGAAGTTCACCATTTTAATCAGGAATGATGTTGTTATGTAGCGGGTTTGACATATCGCAATAACAAGGAAGTCTTCTCGTGAGACCGACGGAGATTATTCAGAGAGTCCGAATAATTCCGGGATCCAATCTCCAAAATGGCCTCCTCGCATCTATTAATGTTCATATTCGTCTCCAAGTGCCTTCTTGAGAATGTGCCATTTTCTTGTCATCCAGGCGTATGAGGAATTTTCCATATTCGACATTGCACTGTCCTCGAAGAAGACAATTATCTTGCAGAAAGAAGGGGGGCAATTGTTCAAGACTGTGACAAGTCGTTGACATGAAAAATAAAACAATGTTAAAGGAGGTATCCGGCGAATAATAAACCTAGGTGTTTTTCGAAATGGATAAGTTCATCTTGGCGAAAAACATATATCCTGAAAGTTTGAGCGATTTTCTTCCATTACCTTCTGCCGTGCCTTCATTCTCAAGAAAGTTCGGTGAGGGGTCCCGGAACTCAAAAAAAATTGTCCTGAGGTGTGCGGGAACTTTCCCGGACTTTTCATATGGAACCTCGGAGGTTTTCTTGACCGCTCCGGGAAAGATACCGGACTAATTTTGCTCGAATGCGCCTAGCGCTCCGGGAAAAATCCCGGACGTTTGAAATGACGAGAAATAGCGTGTAAAAGTGGAGGCGCAGACAAACCTACTCGACATATGGTTTGTCTGGCCTCTCTCATTTCGTGGTTATCTTTAGTTTTCTCTCGCAGTCAAAGCAATTTCCGGGAAATAATGCTCACCGACCCTCGAAGCAATGTCGCGTTTAGGTCCGGGGCATTTTTTCTAGGCATCTTTCTTTCTTCCTTTACTTCTTAGTTAGTTTCTTACTTACTTATGAAAATCGATTCAGTAACATGATATCGAAAATAAATTGGAAGAATTGACAATATATTAAATTCTACAGCACAATAAATACCGGACGGCCTAATTAAAGCATTTTGGAAAGCTATTTAAAATCTATTCACAATTTCGGAAAAGAAAAAAAGTACAGCTAGTAAATAAATGTTTTGAAAGGAAAAAAATCTTATGGTTACGAGCTAAACTAGAATTATGAACATATTACATCATGATCAATCTGTCATCGAATTCCTCTAAAACCTCTGGTCCTTGCACTCCCATGGCGTAGTATCTTCTGCTTTTACTTGCTCAATCCTCTCACTCTCATTAGGATTCTTGGGTCGCGTCGTCGGCCGCAAGCCGCCAAGCAGCAACATTTCCACCTGGAATAATGCTTTTTGTAAGGGAAGAGGTGCTAGACTTGGAGGCACCGGTATTCGAACCCCGGACAACCTGCTCATAAGCAGGCTGTTCTACCACTGAGTTACATATGTATATATATACACAACTAAATGCCGCTGCGTTGGCTACCCGGTTCTTCTCAGTCATTTATTTTTTCCATGTGTTTTTCATATTTAAGAAATATTTCTTAAAAAAGGCTTTAAAAATTTATCAAGTAGAAAATAAGGCGAACCCTTCCAAATGAAATCTCGAAGAATGCACTCCAAAAGATGGAAATGAAGAAGGTCAGCACAATGTTGGGAATGGCGCCCGTGATGAACTTAAAAAGAAGAAACGATTTTTTTTGTTATTAGATCAATAATATATACATTTATATAGCTACAATTATAGTTTTTTGTTCAAGATTCGCAAAAAGATTTAGTAATTCTCACCATATCAGTAAAGTTGGAGAAGACAATGTCCGCCTTTTTGAGTCCGAGGAAATATTGGATCAAGACGAAGTGGACGAGGAAACCGCAGTAGGTGAGTCGGCCGAGTGGCACCCACACCCACCACGACATGAAGTCGTTGATGGGGCCTGAAAAGGGCGACTTGTTGAGACCATTTGAAAATTTCTTGCTCACAGATAATCATTCCAGTAATGTTGTTTAGTAGAGGTAACCATGCAAATTCAGAAGAATATAATTATATATACGGTATTTTCTCTATTAGTACCCCACCCTCTTTATTAGAACCCCCCCCCTCTCTAATAGTGCCCCCTCTGAAAATGCCATTGAAAAATAGAACCCCTCCCTCTAGTAGAACCCCCCCCCTCCAATAGTAATCCCTCCTAACAGTCGAGTGCCTCAGCTCAAGATGAACCTCGAAAGGATCCTGGAGGCATGGGGTGCTCTCACCAATCAAGTGATGGCAAATTCATGAAAAATCTGTTGTTAAACTGATATTCCAGAGATTATTCCATAGAATTCGACCTAGATTCTTCTTTTTTTTTGGAATAAAATGTTGTTACAAAACTTTTAGTGTCTCACATTGAAAAATAGAACCCCTCCCTCTAATAGAACTCCGCCCGCTAATAGTGCCCCTCCCCCGCAAGGGTATTGAAAAATAGAACCCCCGGGGATACTAATAGAGAAAATAGGTACATGTACATATAAATATGTATAATTACTCTGTAATAAAAAAAATATTGGTAGAAAAACAGATAAGATGAGCCGACCGCCATATCCGTAGTAGCATGAGATGATGATCCACGAGAGGCCAATTCCCCACGCGGGCCGCGAGAGGGCGGAGTAAGCGGCGCGCCAGAAGAGCGGCAGCTGGTGCTGGTTCGTGTACTCGTGGAGGCACAGGAGCACGAACATCATCAGCGTGAAGGACAACAGCCAGCCGGCCAGGTTCACCAGCTGGAAGTACATTTTTTATATATTTATTTTCAAAAATTTCTTTATCTTAGTGTCATTTTATGATGCATGGGCGGAAAAATATATATTTTTTAATAAAATGGTATGTAAAAAAGTCGAACTTCTTCTGTAACATGTGCAAAGAGATGATAAAGGATGTTGTGCTAGCAATATAAAGTAAATATAGTAATCGATTAAGAAGTTGTGTCTTTTTGCCTGACCCAAGGGCGAGAGAGTGTGAGTTTAAGAGAGGCGAAACAAAAAAAAGTTACAAAAATACAAATAGCTTCCGGGTGGATCCCGTGGACTTTTAAACGCCTACCACAAACTTTTGCTAGATAGCCACCCTGTACAATGCGTTCCTACCGGATGAAAGCGGACTCTCTTCTTGTACTGCAAGAGCCAGCCGACAAGCAGGCCCATCACGTAGATTTGGCAACGAATGTAGGGTGCTGTGTACACGTACGGCATGTACTTGCTAAAAAATAATACGCTTTAGATAATAATACGCAAAATGATGTACACAGTTTATGCACAGACATTTCAATATATACATACGTACATAATATATATATTTGTGTAATAATAATTTTGAGAAAAAAAACTTTAAAACTAAAATTGATTTTAGTTAAGCAACTGACTCGATCTCCGTCGCTTCAGGATCAATAGGACCGAAGAATGGTGGGGTCGGCTGAATGGCGAGAAATATTCGAATAAAGTTCTTAACGGCATTAAAGCGAGCAGAAGACAAGAATTTCGACTTAGCGCTCCTTTACTGAATACTAATTGTAAGCATGTATATACATACATAAGATAGAGCAAACGTTCAGAAAAATTCAAAATAATACTTTATGCTCCTTTTAATAGAAAGAGACATTCGAATGGCACGAGCCCATTTACCGGGTAGCGAAAGTGATAGATGGTGAAGACGTTGGCGGCTGTGCTGAGAAAGATCACGGCAGCCGCGACAAGCAGCCCGAGAGCGGGCGCGAGGGCCAGCGGAACGAGAATGAGCGGAGTGAACAGGAACATTTGCATCTCGGAAGCGAGGTACCAGGCTTGGCCAAAGCACTGAAACGGCGAGGGAGGTTTGATGGTAGATGTTTTGTAGTATGTAAAACAAGTAGGACAAAACTTACTCTTTCTTATTCATATCATAAATTTTTTCAGTGAATAAAATTCATTAGCAAGATTCATAGATCAATGAGTCGGCACGAACCGGCAGATCCCAATGGATGTAGTTGTTGAGATAGAGCAGATTCGTCCACCACGACGTGAGGCAAGGGTCTTCAGCTGGCAAAGCTGCAATGATCAGCGGCATGTCGTGCATCCAATTCACGCCGAAGACGAACGTTGTGAAGAGGACGCCGACGAAGTAGGGCGGTGATAGGCTAATAAAGAGGCATCAATGAATCTTCTCTTCTCCTTTCTTTCTACTCTAAACTCTTCAAACATATCTAATGTCACAATATATGTACATACATATATATTTACATCTACACATATGTACATAAGTAGTATGTACATACATATGTATATCGAATAAATCAACGGTACTTTTCGTGATGACTACCAACCGCAGGAAGCGATGCACATAGAACATTAGCCATGCTTGCCAGGACATTGTTGCGCGGCGACTTTTGAAGTAGTTCTTAAACCTAAATTAACGCAATTCTGAACAATGAGTTCTAAAACTTAATAATTTACGAAACCGTAGTATATTAAATTCAACGTTGGAATAAAATGGAACCAGATGAATCCGAGCAGCAGTCCGGAGAGAAAGTAGAATGAGTCAACAGAGAAATAAGCATTCGTCAAGGCCTCGGAAGCCGTGTCGTAAATGATTGCAATAACGTCCAGGCTGTTTGCTAAAATCCAAAAAAATACATATATAAAATAAAGAAGGGCTCAATAAATTCTTTAGAAAAACAAATATGGGTCTAGATTTCTATTCCTTTTAAATGTATGAAAATGATGAATAACAGTTTAGGGAGAAATATCGGAAATGAAAAAAATGAACAAAATATTTTTTAAGTGTCAATAAAATGTTCACACGAATAGATCATATAGAAGAGCATGTAGTGCATCATGACGACCCAGCACATGCTGAAGAAACGGATGCAGTGAACGGGGCCGATTTGGCCGGACTAGAAGGAAAAAAATTGAAATTGTAACTGAACTGTTAATATTCTATTAAAATTGTATACCGTAGTATACTAAGATTTACTATGGTTTTTCTATAATTGTTCCATATATATATATCTTATTTTTCACTTAAAAAATCAAGTTTCCTTCTTAATTAACCTTGTTTACTCCACTCAGGTCGAAAATGGAGGCGATATTCGAGTAGACCGAGAAGGCCATGAAGAGTTTCCACCAAAGCGCTAAAATGGTGCATTTATTATTTTACGAAAATATTCGTGCTCTTAATTCTAGATTCGTTAAAAAAGGCCAAAATAGAATTATTAATATATGAACGCTTGCTTTTTTCCGTTAAAAAGAGAACTATGCAAACATTATTTAGATCCGCTAACTTTGTTCGATTGCGCTCTCCTTCAATAGTGGAGACAAAAAGTAGTCGACGAAGCCCGCGACAAGGCAAAGCACGATAATTGCAAACATGAAGATTCTAAACGAAAGAAAGCCTTCATAGTAAAAAAAAATTGTTTAATAAATAACTATAAAGATACTGAAAACGTGACCAAGGATATTTATGATACATAATTACTTTATGTGTCAAAATTTTGATTAAACATAATATATTTTTAAAAATAAAAAATTCCAGTAAACAACGAAAATAAGAATGTTGTAACGGACACAACAATGTAGTAAGGCGCGTCAGGCGTGCGAAGCGCATCATTGACACCAGTAACGTAGCATATTGGTGTCGAGTGATTCGAGCCTTTGCAAAATGAAGTATGTATGTAGGTTAGTAAGTTGTCATCCAAAAGAGTAGAAAAAATTTCTCCATTATTTGTTTATCTTTTTGATATGCGTATCTATAGAGGAAAGAAAAATATTAAAAAAATATATATGTTGAATGATAATGAAATTTCATTTACTATTTTAAGATTATTTTATGTGTATTTTTTATTACTTTTTTTTATAATATGAAAAAAAGTTTTATTAATAAAGAATACCGTTACACTTTCCGATCGCTCATACTCTTACCCTAACCCTGTCCAAGAATATCCTTACCGTATCCAACGGCCTTCTCCAGCTCGTTGGACGCGCAGCTGGCGGGGAGGCAGAGATCGAGACCGAGCAGAATGGGCACAGGCCCGTTCATGCTTGGCATCATTTCGGTGCACGCGCCCGGCGCCGTGTTTGGCTGCAGCTGCACGTCGAGGTAGAAGCTGTCAAAGACATGAGGAAGATATGTATGCTAGATCAAAGGAGCCGAAACTCTATTTCAAATTGGCGCTCTTTTGCCTGATCACTACAAATGTGATGACTTCTGCACCTAACTGAGGCGGATTTCTGCCCATGCTTTTGAACGTGCTGGAAGGTTTTAGAAGGGCCCGATTTGGCCCCTGGAAGTGGATTTTTTCAGAACATTCCGGAAAGGGAAAAAGTCTGCCCCGGATTCTGGGAACATTCTAGAAGGTTCCAGAAGGGTTCTGCTCCGGGACATGGAATTTTCCCTAACATTCCTGAAGGAAAAAACTTTTACCCCCGATACTGGGGACGTTCCAGAAAGTTCCAGAAGGGGCCAAGTTCGGCCCCGGAACATGGAATTTTTAAGAAGATTCCGGAAGGGTTCAACGCCTGCCCCCGGTCATTGGAACATTCCAGATGGTTCTGAAAGAGGCGGAGTCTGCTCTGGGACGTGGAATTATCTAAATCATGCGAAAGGATTACAGAGCAACATTTGGAAAGGAGCTACGTCTACCAGTATATTCCGTTTCTCCTGGAACTGTTCTGAAGGGTGCCTGGAATTTTCCAGAAGCTTCCGAAAGTATCCTACTTTTCCCTTTGAAAATCTGGAATACCCGACTTCTTCCGAGCAAATGGGCCTTTCTATAAATTTAAGAAAAGGTTCTCCATCTTAAACCGATATCAGGAAAAGTATTGAATATTACGAAAAGTTGCTAATTTTTGCCCTCGGCCCCGCTGGTATCGTATGAAAAGTTAGATAGCGAGGCCCCGAAGCGGCCGAGCAACCTGCCGGTGAAGCGCGCGCGAACCGGCTGGTATTTAACAAGCGACTGGGGTTAGATTATATAGATCTGGGTGAAGGACAAAGGGAATAGAGCAGATATAGAACATATGACAATCTTTTTACGTGAGATATCTCCATCTACACGACAACGTCGTTATGGAAAATGGAAAAATTGAGTTTTTAAGGAGTTACGAATAAATCCGTATAACATATTTTCCGTCTTTTACCAAATAACAGAAAGAAAGCCGCACCGGAAATAAGAGCCGAGGAAGCGGCGTTCGCGTCCATCGACGGCCGCGTCAATATAGACGCACTCGAGGTAGGCGCCCATGAACGTGGTCTTGCCGCGCGTGATGCCCGGCCCGATCTTGCCCGATGCATCGATGACTTGAACAACGACATTATAAATTAACGTTCATTTGTTAACCATAAGTCATAATTATTAGTATTCTTTATTTCTAACAGCATACACACAGATTTAACTAATGATTTAGTGCAGCGATGCAAATTCATTACAATTTTTTCATCAATAATTGATCTTGGTAATTATAGATGAAATGAAATCCACAGGATATTGAGTGTTTTTTCAAAGGTCCAAAATGACAAGTATTATTTTTATGGGAACACTTGTTATCTGAAAGTGTACAATGTGTGCCTATAATGTACTGCGGAAAGAGAATAGTGAAAGAGGAGAAATGATGAGAAAAATACAGACAGAAAGAAGAGACCGAGGTAAAGAGAGAGAGTGAAAGAGGGAAACAGACAGATAAAGAGAGGGAGAAAGAATGCAGCCCAACGTATTATAACGTTGATTAAACCATTGCTCCAGAAGTGCAAAGTGCGCATTCTGTAGTTTCCGGGCAGAAATCATAAATACTTTCATTTACAGACTCAATAGTATACCTAAAAATAAATATAAAAAATGCCATCTGTCTGCGATATCGCTTTCTAATTCTCTTTATTATCTCTTCATTTTTCTCTCTCCCTCTCTCTCTGGTTCTCTTTTCTCTATCTTTCTCTCTCACTCTTTCGCTCTGTTCTCTCTCTTTCTCGCCCTCTCCATTTCGATAGAAATTCTTTGTAGTTTTAATCGCTAACTTCGTTGCATTTATGATATTCTGCGCCAAGCTATTTCTTGGCCTTCTACTGAGAAAACGCTAGTCTGTGCTTTCTCTTTCAGGAGCCACAAGAGCGCAGCAAACGAAGAAGGTGATAACAAGGGCAAGGAAGTCTCGCAAGGAATCAAGGAAATCAAGGCAACAACGGGTGCTCCAGCCATAATTTATTTCCCCGACTCCGCCAACTTCCATCCAAAGATCAATAAAATAAAATGCATATATATATTATATATGTATATATAAATATATACATATATATATATACATTTGTATATAAATAAATAAATAAATAAATAAATAAATATATATATATATATATATATTGTAAGCCTTAAAAATATACAATATTTATAAAAGAAGAAAATAAAAAAATGAAAATAACCGTACGGGGCTGCACGGCGGCGCGGTCAAAATCGGTTAGGTTGGCGCGGCCAAACATGGACAAGGCCATTCGCTTGAGGCCACCGAGCACGAGATGGAGATCGGTTGAGCACTCCGAGGATAGAGCGGAGGAAGAGCTCAAGCGAAATGAGGACAGAAATAGATTTAATCAATCCAATCAATCAATAAATCAGAAAATAGTCAACTTAATCATTGATAGTTTGATAATTATTGCACAATTATTTATACAACTACGTAGATTCTTTTCAAGCCATTTTAATTAGCATTGTCTTCCTAGTTTAACCCCCTCCACCTGTGAACTCTTGGATTCTTTACACAGTGGGCTTCTACTGTACCATAATGGTAATAGCAGTACATGCTTTCGGTCTCGAATGCCTCTTGTATCTTTTCCATGTTATTCCATTAATTCATGTACAACAAATAAATAATAACTAAACCGCATCATCACAGAGAATGGAAAGAGATTGAAGATTGCGGTTGGAAATGATGAAGAAGGAAGGAAAATAGAGAAAGAGACTGGTAAATAAATACCTCGATGCGGCGGAAACTGCCGTCTCCTTCGTGAAGTTGCCTCTTGCATCACTGCTGCTCAGCAGTAGCAGCTCAACGACGTGCTCAAGTGAGAAGGCGCTGACGGCCGCGCAGATCTCGGCGTTCGCGTCACATGCATTCTTTGCCGTCTAGAATCAGGCAGTCATCATAATAATATGACAATTTATCTAATATTAGCGAAATAAAAATAATAACAAAATAAGAAAACTACTATCAGTCTACCACGTATGATCAAAACATATTCCATGAAAAATATAGTTTTTTTTCCGCTGTTATTCTGGAGGCAGAAGGACAACAGACACACGATACGAATGACTCTGTTTCCCGCCAAACAATTAGTTAAATTAAAATTAAAAAAATATATATAAATAAGAAATTAAAACCTGCGCGAGGAGTCGCTGCGCATTAAGAAGTGCGGGCGCGCTTTGCATCGTGAGTTGGACAAGTGGAAGAGCAGCTGGGAGCTGAAGGATGAGCAGAAGAAGAAGGGGAAGAAGCCGCATTTCTTCTCCTTTTGGCTTCCTGACACATTTCCATCGTTCATCTTCTCATCCTTATCATTGAAGACACCAAAGCTAATAAAATTAAAAAAAAAAGCTAACATAAACATATATTCATCTTTAACTTTCTTCTCCTTACTTAATATCTGTCAATGTATAAATGGAATGTAAAAAAAAACGGAAACGACAAATATTTGTGTAATGAGACATTTGACTCATTAGTAAAGGGCACAGACACTGTCACAAAAGTGGTCAAAATGCATTAGGGGGCCCACGCTCTCGTAATAAAAAAATATAGTAGTTCCGTTCCAATCTTTCTGAGCACCTTCTTAAATGGTATCCGAGTGTCGTTTCGCTCTGTCTATACTTCCGCCTCCTCACACACTCGTTGGCACTCTTATCAGCAGGCCTATCAGAGACAACGATGATCTTTTGGGATGCTGATAAAAACAGAATGAAAGAGAAGGTGAGGGATGGAGAGAATGGGAGAGAGAGAGAAAGGACGACGGTGGGTGAAATTCAGTTGATCTTCAGCTCCGCATCTCCCGTGACCACAACGTCGGCCGGGCATGACGTCTCTTCGAAAAACTGTCGATGATGAAATCATTTTAGTGATAACAAACAGAGTGCCAAGTGGTACAGATGATAAGGAAAGTGATGCTTACTCATGCTTCTACTCGTCTTGTGAAATGGCCGGTTAGTCTTTCTTTTAGTTGTAAAACAGCACGTCCGAGCATACCCGTCGGGGCATGAATCTTCAAATCATTCGAAATAATTTTCACGAATTTTCTTCATGATTATTAGCAAAAGGGCTCTTAGAGCTAACATTTCTCTGCACTCACACACTCAAAATGGCTCGTTCCTCCAGAATGCATCACTCTTTAACAATTTCATTCAAACTTTGCACCATCATTCTTTCTGCTTTGAAGAACTCTCTCGCCATTCGTGTCGTCTCTTGAGTATCAATAAGACATAAATACGTATACAGTATAAATTCTTTTGTTCAAATTTGATTTTAATTTCAGTACCCTTAATTTTTCTAGTGATGTTCTTATGCTTGCATGTGATTTTAAAAATTATTTTCATGAAAACTCATAGACAAAAGGCACATTTCAATAGCATAATTTCGCTATGTGATTCGTCTTGTACTTTGCGTGCTTCTATGCAATATTTATGTGCATAAATATGTATACTGTATATTTTTAATCTTAGCAAATCAAATGCCACAAATCATAATGTTTTAATATTACATAAACACACCTTACGGAAGCCAAAAGGAGAAATCACACGAAAGACACCACTGTGAAGAGCATTTGGTTATCATTGTCAGTTCATAATTTATCGCAGTTCACATGGCAATGCTCATCCAAATGAATATGAAATAGTGAAAGAATGAGACTTGAACACTTTGATTCATATACATACTATGTTTAGCACTTTTTTGTTGGTGAGTGAACGTTGATGTCAGGTGGAGAACGGGACAGATCCATCGAAGGCTGGACCCATTTCAGACCCCCAGTAGACCAAAGCCGTTGTCAGAATCCCCGAGGACCTAGGCCCATGTCTTCTTGAGCATCTCAAAATGCTTGTCCGTCTCGACATAACAAGTTGTTTTTTTTTTCAGAAACTGGATGCTGTCGCATCCAGTTTCCTGCTTTGTACGCAGGACTTTAGAATGGGCAGCCATTGAAAGACGTCCTTGCGAAGACGTCTGAAAAATATTAATGTCATTGATATAGAAATGTTTTTGTGAAATTTTTTTCTTTCCTATTTTTTATTTTTAATGTATGTAGGTATGTGTTTAAAATTTTAAACTTTACTCCCTGATTCAAGGGCTTAATTGTTTTCTTCTACAACTGCTGCTTGCAAGATAAAAGGTTAGTTATCATCTGTCGAGAAAAGAAAACAATTCAATGTCGCATGCCTTTCGCACCTCACATGCATACGTATCAGATAAAAAAACGTGTTTTGAAATGATTGTTGCAAATACGCAGGTCATGTGAAAGAAATTGCAGCAAATGTAGTAATTCATTTGCAAACGAGAAAAAGACAAATGCGGAATCAGACCTGTGGCGGAGCATAAATAGCCATACGCAAAGACCGCAATTAATGGTATGCATCTGCAAATATAAACATTGTAAAGCCTGGGAACACATTCAGGAAGGAAGTCTGCAATATTGTCGCCAGAGCCAGACAGAAACAAAACATGATCTCTGCTATTTCCCCCCCCCTCACTGGGAACTTTCTTCACCGTAATCTAATCTTAATTTTTTTAATGTATTCTATGTACATACTTACAGATACATACATTCCTGAATTCAAATAAGGAAGGCAACTATTCATGATTGGGCTATGAACTTGGAATGATAAGTACATGTGTACATACATACATACATACATATGTATTTCGTAATTTGGTACTTACGCTGGTAAAGAAAAAGATATGGCCGTGGAAGGGCGGAGGAGGGGCGGAAGTGAGCGCTGCGTTATAAACATTTATTGCGTAGGTCACTCCGCCTGGAACAATTCGATTATAACAACAAATTCAAAAGGGAACATCAAAATAAAAAGTGACATTGTCATTTGTTTTGTCGTATTCATTAAATTATCATTCAAGGTACACTTTTTTTTTTACAATTTCTGCTCAAACCCTGTTCAAAGCGAACTCAAAATTGATTTGAATAATGTATGAAACATTTGTATTTTCAATACCGAGCATCGCGGCGCATTTCATGACTCCACTCAGGAGCATTATAGCTTTGAGGCAACGATTCAGGCGCACCACTTCGCTCAGCTGCAAAATGGGAACAATTACAGCAATTATTTGATGTACAAATATTGTCTAGCACAAATTGTACGACTTGACAATCATTGTCATTCAACATGCCAGTAAGACAAAAATTGTGCACAAAAACACTCAACGTGTAGCGTGCGTTGAGAACTGCGCCGCGCGTACTCCCGTAGCGCTTTTTACCGTACCAGCCAACGGCTAGGTTCGCCTAATTATAATTGCACGAGTAACAATCAGATAGAATAAGCCATCAATGAAGTGATCATGAGCAGTTATTACATCATTAACTGCCAGGTAAATTAATTAACGTTAAAAAAACTTACAGCGATTGCTGAAATGTCAAGTAATGTGTCCGTGGCGAGCATTACAAAGAAGTTGAGCGCTGTAAGTCGAAATAAAAGGCATTGATTATGGCAGGATTTTTAAAATTTATAATCTCATTATAAGAATAGTTATAAATTAGCATATAACTGTAAGTAAGTTTATATGTAAGCATGCATGTATGTATGTACATACGATCGAAATGTCGTGGATCTTCAGCCGCAAGCGCTCCCATCCGCACGTTGAGACGGCCCATTTGAACGGCAACTGCCGACTGTAAAAAGAGAACAAAAACTCACGACAGAGCTATTTTATTTTGTTAGAAATATCTACATTATTTTCTTAATGTAGAAGATGATGAAAAGCTCTCCTTGTTTTATTGTATATTTTATCTAATCTCTTTTTCAACAAAATGTTATATGTATGTATATTTTCCTTTTAATATAATTTTAACTGAAGAAGCCGTACGGCAACAAGGACGACAACGGAGAGCAGCAGCACGGAGGTGGGCGTCGCGCGGTATCGCTCGAGCAGCAGGCACGCGACGAAGCGTTCCGCAGCGATGAGCAGCTCCGCGAACGTCGACAGCATGTAGCCGGCGAGCATCACGGCGAAGACGTCTTCGAAGCCACCTGGGAATGAAAAAACTAGTATATTAAAAAAAATTACAATGGCATTGAATGACATGTAAAATTATAATCTTTGAAAAAATGCATATAAAATTTTTTGTAATTATTAAAAATATGTGAGATAATAAATAACACATACTCGGAGTGGACGGTGTCAGTGGCAAGCAGGCGCGCCCATCGCTCGCCAGCCAGAAAGGGTAGGCGAGCTGAGCGCCCGCGATGGCAGAGAGCGCGATGAGCCATGCGGCGAGCAAGATTCTTAAAGAAAAGCGAGAAAAATAGGTAAAAAAGGTATTTAATAAAATATTTATTTCCCTTTTTAATACCAAAATACATATGCACACAATCAACATGCATATTATTATTCAACTCGCATCCATTCATCGCTTAACTAATCCACCAGAGCAGTCTTAACCATTACATCTACACACAGAGAAGGATGTTACGTGGAGCGTAACATTGGAACATAACAATAATGTTATTGAAATGCACCGGAACATCTCATGTAGCTCTGGACGTTACATTTAATGCGCAACCCGAAATGTTACGCGCGACGTAACATGCAGGGTTTAACAAAAATGTTACGTTTGCCCGCGGCGGGGAGCACTTGCTCTTAAGCCACGCCCCTTTCACATCTTTATGTCCGCTCACTGATAAAATGCAGCTGGAAACACTGGTTTTTATACATATTTATTATTCTTTTAAGCATATTTATTATACAAAACCCTTTATTACACTAAACAAAATATGCTTAAGAACGTGAGAGCAGCAGAAGCCACCCGCTAGGGCATATAACATGAAAAATGCTTGAAAAACAGTCAAATAAATTAGAAAAGTCCGAAAATGAGATAAAAGCATACATATCGTTATACTACAAGTAATACAAAAACTGCAAAAGTTGAAAAACTGGCTAACCTGGTTTGTAGAGTCGTGTTGGAGCCGTCGTCGTTGTATCTGGAATTAGAACTGAGAATTTTGCTACCGCCCGGACCCGAACCACCACCCCGCGCACCCCGAAGCCAAGCTACTACCACCACACTACCCGCTCTAGCGATCTGAATGGTGAAGACCTTATCCAGATGGAAAGGGCGGCACCCATAGAGAACGTTGAGAATAGAATGTAATGAGAGAGAGACAGAAAGAGGAAAGAGACAGAGTAAAAGAGAGAGAGAGAGAGAGTGAGAGAGAGACAGAAAGAGGAAAGAGACAGAGTAAAAGAGAGAGAGAGAGAGAGAGAGAACTTTACGAACTCGGTCTATCCATCTGTGCCAATTTGGTTGTAAGAGCCAAAAGGTTTTTCGAGAGTTTTACTGCTCAACGTGACCTATGTTGTGTCTCTCTCTATCCTACATTGTTCTACAGTAAAAGGCGGTTCTTTTGAGCTATTTAATGTTGCATAAAAGTAAGTCTGAACGATTTCCGCACTCGAGGTCTGGGAACAAAAATATGCCCGTTTTTGCGTTTCTTTTGAGAAAATATTTAGAAAGAGAGCATAAGTTGCGTCTCTCTCTATCCTACATTTTTCTACAGAAAAAGGCGGTTCTTTTGAGCTATTTAATGTTGTATAAAAGTAATTCTGAACCTCATCCGAGTTCTGAGAACATATATGTGAACACTGTTCGTGATGTCAGGAGTTGGCCGTGTTCCTCGCTCTTGTACGCAAACTTGTAAGTGCAAGAACAACGCTCAACGTGAATTTTACACATCTCTCTGTACCTCATTAGAACCGCCTTTCTGGCCAGAATGTAATGACATAGAGAGAGAGAGTCACCTTTCGGTCTCTTTGTAGTGTTCGCATCAAAAGCGAGAGAGCTGTCCTGGTACCTGTCGAGAGAGAGAGAGAGAGAAAAGGGAGAGAGAGAGAGAGAGAGAGAGACAGACAGACAGCCAGACAGACCGAGCGAGAGACAGACGAGAGACATGCATAGAGAGAGAGAGGGAGGGAGAGAAAGAAATAGAGAGAGAGAGAGACAGAAAGACAGAGAGAGAGAGACAGCGATATACAGGCAGCAAGAGAGACAGACAGACAGACAGACATACCGAGAGAAGGAGTGAGAGACGGAGATACATACAGAGAGAGAGGGGGGAGGGAGAGAAAGAGAGAAAGAGAGAGAGAGACAGAGAGAGAGAGAGAGATAAATAAGTAGAGTTACTAATTGCGAGAGAAGGGGAGAAAACAAGAAATGGAGAGAGATTGAAAAATCACTGTGTCCAAGACTCTTTCACAGTTGATTTTGCAGTTTCTGCCGATCGATAAACTTTTAAAGTTGTATGTCAATATCACTGTCTCTTTGGAACAGAGCAATTAATTCATTCTGCTAAAAAGGTCGGAAAGACACTTGCGCACTTGACTCATAAAAATAAAATAAAGGTAACATTTGGAGCATGTTGACCCAGCTGACCTCAGATGGCACAATTGAACATGATACTGTAGGTTTTTATGTAAAATAAAACGCGCAAAACATGTTGGGAAAACGTTGACCACATGTGGGTTTGAACCCCCTAAGTGTCGCCGCTCGACGTTGCTTAACTCGCCGGATCGGACGTGATCGGTACTTCGCTCTTTGGAGGAGGCGCTCTCCCTACGCTCGCCGCCTTTCCGGCCAAACATAACATTTTTGTGCATGCCCAAATGTAACGCTCCACGTATCATCCAGGTATTTACAAAAAATGTTACGTTTTTTTTCTTAAGAGGAGGCGACGCTCACCCGGGCGAAAACATACCATGTTTTTCTCAGCGTAACATCTTTTTCCATAACATTTTTTGTGCATAACATTTTTTTCTGTGTGTAATAAAAACGTGTTTAAATCTCCCGCCAATCGAAGAAGAAGCCTGCCGCCTGACCTGCAGTGCAGATGCACGACACTGCCGACGCGAGCGAGTGCGACAGCGAAGAGGACGATGGCGGGCAGGACGAGCGATGGCAGCAGAAGATTCCCGACGCTTTCGAGATAGCACGCGAGCGTGCCCTCTTAGGCACGCGGAGCAGAATGCAGAGGCATATTCGATGAGATAGATCCGCTTCTTGGTGCCAGAAGAGAGATTCTACAGTAATAGAAAGATTATTATTAATATAGTAATATTATTAATATAGTATGATTATAATTATAGATTAATATGTGTAGTATGTCCATAATCTTAGTAAGGTTATAATAATTACATATAATAGGATTGATTATAATTTTTGTAAGATTATAATTGTAGTATGATTATTAGTAGAATGTAGTAAGAATACATACGTATAAATATAGTAAGAACATTATTATAGTAGTACAGTTAAAATTATTCAAGCATAGACAATACATACGACATTGAGCAACAAATTCTTATCTCCTACATGCTAGTCAGCCAGCAAATAAATAGAAATTATGAATAAATGATTAAAGCAAGAGTGGAACACGAGAAGCTACGCACAATTATATTCCGGCACATTCGTACGCGCATTTACTGCTGACAATTATTTCGTTTATGAGTATAACTTACATAAATACCTCCATAAGGAAAACCTTGTGTTTTTCCATATGAGAGAACTTATCTGTTATAAAACATTTTTCCCATGATTTTCTTTCTTCCAGATTATGCTCTTCCCACGTACACATTAAATACATAAGTGAACATTAATCAGAAAATGCTATGGCAGATTCTTTGCATTCAATTGCGTCAACTAATATAATCCTGCATTTTCGAAAGAAAATACCAATTATAACAATTGTTGAATATAAGATGGTAAGCCAACAGATTATTCATCATCATTCCATTAGCTCACGAAAGAACTCTTCAAGTGATTTATTCTTATTTTCTATCCGGTCTAAAGGCTCCATTTGGTGCGTATTACCTTTGCCTGTTTAGAAAGAATAGATGCTAGGTATGAATAAGTCGATGCATTATGTTAGCTTAAATTTTCGCCGCTCTAACAAGCGGTAGTAGTGCAAGTTAAGGATTCAAACAAACTGTTTATCCTCTAAATTTAGAAACCTCGAAAACACGCAGATTCTTATCGATAAAATCGAACAAAAAAGAACGCAAAGAAACAAAGTAAAGTGCAGATCAAAAAATTTGAGAGAGAGGAAAAATAGGTGCCGTTTCCAAGGGATTTTGTTTTTGGGACGTTTTTTTTTAAGTGAAAAAGCTTTCGCAAACAATAATCCGGTGATCCGAGATTTCTTTTGTTGTACATATGAACGTGCCTTAAAGAAGCTAAAATCCAATCTAAAATTGGTGCGTATTTTCCTGACCGAAGGGCCCAAAAGGCGAGAGAGCGTGTGTTTAAGAGAGCCGCGACAACAAAGATCAGGAAAATTACGATTGAGTACATTTAATGCGACCCAAATTCATTCGTCTAATCAATGACTTTCCACTGTCTATTTAAAGTAACTCTCCAAAAATATTGCAAATTGTAGCAGTTGCTTTGATCTCTGAAAGGTGTGGACTCAGAAAGCCTGCAACGTTAGTTGTCAGTCTAACTGAACCAGTGATATATAATTAATTTGAATTTTTGCCATTCTCGTGTCGTTTCAAGGGAGGCAGTAGAGATGAACAAGCGAAATGAGTCTCAGACATCACGTAAAGATATGACAGCAGATTGGCCTGCGTAAATAGGGTAAAGAAGTAAGCTGTGAAAACAAGCCCGATGCTAGTCTAGCGTAACGAACTTTTAACTTTATTATTAACCCGAACATTTGAAAATTGTCACATCCTGAACTAATTTTACTAGATTGGATGCAAAGTTTTCTAAATACTATTTCGAAAAATAATTATTAAGGTAAGTCGACTGTCAAATTGTATAGTCAGAAACCTGCTCACAATCAGTATGGGAGAAATGTCAAAAAGGGGAGTTCTATGAGATTATTGTAGAAAAATGTCTTTGATTTTCCCAAAGAGAACTCGAGAAAACATCATGAGAGGCGAATCCCAGTCGAAGCCAATTTCATTGAAACACTAAAGACAAAAAAATGCGGAAAACAAATCGAGCCTTGCTATTCAGCAATGGTGGAGACTAGGAAAATGAGATAATAAAAGGAGAATAAATTCCACTGATACAAGTCGCAAGATTAATAACATTCAATAGTTGAGAAGAGATAAGGTAAGTAAATAATGCATTCAAAATTAGCTCCGTATCATAATGTATGTTCTTTTTTATATGAATCTCGATTTGTATGCATGATATATACATATTGTTTATCCGTCTGGCATTAAGGAAAAGTACAAGGAACATCCGAGAAAATATAAGTAATTTATGACGCAATCAAACATAAAGGGAAGAGTCCGACGAAAGAAAACCGCATCCTATAATATTGCACTTTAAACGATGCAAAACACCCAATTGGATGCGTGTTGATTTAGCGCCCACAAAAAAATTCAAATTTGAAACGTATTTTTTCCAAACTCTTTCTCTCTCTCTCAAGTTCTTTCTTTTCTATTTCATAGATGCATTCATAAACATATGTATGTACATATGTATAAGCAAGGCAAGGGAAAATTTCAGAAAGAAGGAAGTGTACAAATATAGAAGAAGTTTCTGACATGTGTTTGTAAGTGGCATGGAATCGCTTTTTCCAGGGTCATGTGAATAGATTCAGTGTTGCAGACAAGACATATCTCGGGGATATCCAGACTACAGTGATTCATACAGGCGTATGGTGGGAAAATGGAATTTAAAACAAAAATTCTGTGCTATTCTGTGCGCGATTACACATGTAGATAGAGCAAATAACGGTTTTTCAACGCATCCTAGATTCAACGAGGCTACGACCAGCTGCGCCGAAGCATCTCAAAGTGCTGATCGGCGGCCATTCCATAGCTCTTGCGAGGCGACGCGGTCGCGTTGCGGCCGTCAGCGCATCTTTTCCAGGTGGAACGCAAGAAGGGCAGCCAGAGGTAAACATTCTGGCGAAGCCACCTAGAAATTGCAATGTACTTGATGCCGTTGTTTTTTTTTAAATATAACTTTTGTTATAGTGCATTTTTATGCAAAACAATTTTATAACGAAGTAACTTTATTATTAAACATATTTCATAATCAACCTAGACTTTTCTCTTAAAAAAAGCCTGTTCACAAATGGAAAAAAATTTTTTCGAATGAAAATAAATATATTTATTACCCACCTGTGCTTAAACATGAAGAGCCACACGCAAATGCCGCAATTAATCGTTTGTACCTGAAGGTAACATTTTTGAGCGACATTTTCGATGTAATTTTTTCTCATTTGATAAAAAAGATAAAATGACGGACGGTGCAAAAGTAGAAGAAGTGTGCGTGGAAGAATGGTCGCGGCTGCGAATGACTCGAGGCTGAGAAGACGTTCGACGCGTACGTGTAGGCGCCTGGAAAACAAGAATAAGAAGTGAACAATAATCTTGTAATGTTAATAATCGTTAAATTATTAAGGTTTTATAAAAAAAATAGCAAAGAAAAATATATTTTGCTTGTACATACATACCAATGTACGAGTGTATGCAAGCATACAGATGAGCTTATCTCTTAAATGTATTTTCTGAATAATCAACGCAGAATTGCTTCTGATAGTACAGATATGCATGCACATATGTAAGTATGTAAGTAAATATACATATTATGATAGAGTAACAGACAAAGTCCAACCCAGCATTGACAAGCACTTCATGGCGCCGCTTATCAACATTATCGCTTTGAGGCATCGGTTCAGTTGGATGTCCTCGCTAAGCTAAAAGAAAGCATGGGATTTATCTCGCCTCATTGATAATTAATTTATTTTTAAAAAAAGTTTATAAAAACAATGGCTATACAGTAATATTTATTAATAAAGAAATGGCAGAAGAAAGAAAAGAAACCGTATATCTTGCGTTGAGAACAGCGCCATGCGTATTCATGTATCTTCTTCTCGCGTACCTGCTCACGGCAAGATTCACCTGGAAACGAGAGGAAGTCGCGTTGTTTACTCAACAGCCTATCTGCTTCAGAAAATATGTAACACACAAGTATCGCTGTGACGTCCAGCATTGAGTCAGATAGGAGCGTGATGACGAAATATCGTACTGAAAGACAAATAACAAACATATACATACTTGCCGAAAAGTAACCCATTCCTGTAACAGAATCTATCAATTGAGCGTTTTCAATAGATATGTATATGTATGTATGTAAACAGATTGCTAAGGAAAGAGATATTATGAAACCCCGCACTTTATAAGAGCTTTTTTTATTTATTGCTCTTTTCTAATACGTGCAAAAAAAATATGTAAAAAAAAGAATCCCAAAAAAACAGCATACGGTCAAACTGCTCGAGCGACTTCTCGGATGCCGCTGTCGCCATGTTCACGTTCAGATTTGCCATTCCATAGGCGGCGCCCGTCTATAATGCCTGTTTTCTTGTTGTTAGTTATTAAACTTCTAGAAAACAATTTATAGAATTTTTCTCACTGTTATAACAATTAAGAAAAACGTAAGTTTTGCTGATTGTGAGGAAGAAAAAAATGTTCCGTACGACGATAAGAATGCACGTTGAGAGCACGAAAATTGACGTGGGCGACGCGCGGTATCGCTCGAGCAGCTGGCACGCGACGAAACGTTCGATGGCAATAAGAAGCTCGACGAATGTCGACAACATGTAGCCGGTCACTTGGAGCACGAAGAGGCTTTCGAACCCACCTGAGGCGATATGGAAGAGGTTTCTGGTCAGGAAAATACATAGTTGTTCCCTCACCACCTTAATATGCAAAAGTCAATGTATTCTATCTAAAATAGAACGTGTTCAGCCTTGTTTAAATATTTTTTTTTCATTAAAAAATTCATATTGAATATAATAAATTTGTATTCTCAACGAGGTAGAAACAAGAACGCAAGAGCTAAAAGCTGACTCGGACTTGACGGTGAGAGCGGCAAGCAGGCGCGGCCGTCGTGCGCGAGCCAGAGAGGGACGGCGAACTGGGCGCCGGCGATGCAGCCGAGGGCCGCGATCCAAGTAGCGAGCAATATTCTCACGAAGAAGAAGATACGGTTTGCAAATTTAACGTCGGTACATTTCTAATCTATTACACTTTATCAATGCAGGAATCTTGCAATAATTGACTGAAATTAATTTTATGTTGATAAATATAAAACATGAATAAGAATGAAATGTATGTTTTTAAATTGTTTTTGCCTGCAATGCAGATGAATGAGGCTGCTGCATCGCGAGAGAGCAGCGGCGAAGAGGAGAAGCGAGGGAAGGACGAGCAGCGGCAGCATGAGATTAGCCGCGCTCTCCAGACGGCAGGCGAGCGTGCCGTGGAAGGTCGGCGGAGGTACAAGAGACATTTTGAACCTTAAATGAGTTGCTACTTAACTAAAATGAATGCATCCTGCAAAAGGGAGTTCGGCAAATCAAGATTGAGAAAGGGAAAATGTGTCGAACTTTGGCTATTTTGGCATACTTTCTCCTGAAACATAAGAGTTGTGAAATGCCCAAAGGGAAGATTGTCGTGAGCATACAACTGACGGTCAACAGGTGCTTTAGGGACTTTATTCTTAGAAATAGTTAACAAAAGAGAAAGCCTTTAAACAATCAATACTTACTACGTCGACAGAGCACCATTTTTGTCTAATAAAGTCGCAAGCACACGGGAGAAAAAAGAATGAACAAAATATGCTCATTGCAGTTAACATGAGAGCATAACAAGTTGTAACAATTTATGCTTTGGGGGGACCGCCTCACTATCTCTCTCTCTCTCACTCTCATCCAACAACAAAATTGACGCTCGGACAATAACGTCCATCCCTGTGCCCATCTCACAATCGGCCCGATAGCAACGATAAATTGTTAATTGTTATTTATGCTCTAAAGAGAGTATATCTTGCAATTTTCAGTAATGACGATTGATATTCTACCACGATGCAAGAAAAATACGAGAGATAAGAAAATTTCATATTGAAGGAATGCCAGCTAGACACATAAGTGCACTTTACGAATTCATTAATTCAAATGACGATAGAATAAGTAATATTTCGGTAAAATGGCTGCAAATAAAAAAAGGAGTTTAGCTAAAGTCTGGCTTTTGATATAGATTTGGGTTGCGATATTAGAAAAAAACAATATACATTAATACGCGCCAAATAAATACAATTATATGTATATACATACATATATACATAAATGTGTGTGTAGCATGCGGAGAAATGATTTAACAAAAAGCTTGTTTGAATAGAAAATAATTATATGCATATTAATATATACTTGTTGACATTTAAAGAGAGGGAAAAGTGGACTATCGAAAGACGGTTATCTCTTTTAATATGTAAAAAAAAGTGCGATGCGGATCCCTCTTTCTTACATACACAAAAGGGATCAAACCCATGGTTCAAAGAAGACATTTTCATCGATACTGAAGAAATGATTGAAGGATTTTTGTCCATCGTAGACTTTGATTTAATATCGCCAATGCTAGCCTTGAAATAGGAAAATGTTGTAATAATTGGTTTGAGCGAAGAGAATTCAATTACAGAATGTTCCTACATGAAGAAATATGTACATACATTTGTGTATATGTACATATATATAGTAAGTACATTAAGTACATAGGTGTAAAATGATAAATGTATCTACATATAATATCACGAATCCTATCTCCTCGATAACAAATTCAGAAATGTCGTGCAGAAAGACAGTTTCCGCGAAGAAAACAAGTGTTCTCATTTCCTGCAAGGTCGCGCGAATAAGATACGAAATGGCTATCGATATTCTCCTTCTTCGGATTTACACAATGGCTCGGGACTTACAAGCAGCTCAATAGCAGCGAAGAAGCGTAAATAAGGAGAAGGAAGACAAGAAAGAAAGAAAGCAGACGGCAGATAATCCCCTTTTCATCTACATGCCCTCACCCCTAGGAACGTCTACAATGGAAAACGGAGGGAAGAATATTTTGAATTCAAACGCATGTTTTATTCCCACAAAAGAATAAATAAATATATGCTTTTCCTCTAGATGTTGAACGGGATTGGGGGCGCTCTCGAGTGGATTCGTCTCTTGCAGGCCTTTTTCTTACGCCTTGAAATTCCACTGCCCATAACCACATTCATATGTATATATTTATTGCCAAGCAAAACGATTACAGCAAATTTCCAATATGCCCTCTTTACAGCAGTTATTAACAGTCCACGATTTTTTTTAATTGTTTCCTTTTTTAGACCTGGCATCATAACAACTTCGACACTGGAATTCAGCAAGAGTGGGTCGACTATGAGTTCCAAAAATAAAGTTCATTTTGCTACATAATTTAATACAGAATATTTCTAGAATACTATGCTTACAAATGTAGAAAATTTCATATTATACGAAGCAGAAAATGTGTAGCGTCAAATTGTGACACAAGCGCCTTATTCCTATGCAAATTTTGCGAAAATTAAGTTCATTTAGTAATACGTGTGAAAATAACATATAAGTTTAATGCATTACTTGGAGTTTCGCTAGCCCTAACGGTAATAATTTAAAATATCGTACATAGTGCATTGAAATTTCCGGAGCGTAACGAAAGTACAGTTTTGCTTATTTAAAAGTGCAAGAAAAATTGATGTTGAAATCGATGAGTTTTTCTGTTTCATTTATACTCCTTTCATCCGCGGCTTCTCCTCTCGTTTCTCCTCACGTCTGCTCTCTCGCTTTTACTCTTCGCGCCATGGAAAAACCAACGGAGCGTCCAGAGAAGAGAGAGGGAGCCAAGGTTCACTTTTCGCAAAAGGCTGTGTTTCTTAAAGATAATCAACGATATTCATTTAAAATCAATGAAAAAGACTAGAATAGTACTTTAAAAAAGATATAATAGTAAAGATAGGCTTCTAATAAAGCAGAACAGAAGACAAGAACTTAAAAAAACATCTTAAAAATAAAAGAATCCTTTTTTAGAATGCCAAAGTGGATTCGGTAAAAGACGCGAAGCGTCCGAACAGCAGCGATAAGTTGAAGCATCTGATTCAGAAGTTGCTCAAGCACAACAAGAGCGATTACGTGCGATTTCTCGCATTTTTCTTATAAGCAAGAAAACGAATCGTAAAAGAATGCCATTAAAAAAACTATAAAAACATCATTTTTCCACTGCAAGAAATTAAAATGTTTTTTGAAGTGGCTATACATTGGACTAAGAGAATTTTCCATGAGATTTCACAATCAAATATAATATGCATAGTGCGCATTAATACTCAAAATGTTAATTTAGAAATGCATCGTGTATTTGCCACATTTTGAAACATGAAAATTTGTTTAAAATCTGGCATTCTAATTTAGGCCAGAAAGATAAAAAAATAAGATTTCACTTTTCATGGAAAATATCACCAGCAATTACAATTTGCATATGTAGTTCCAATATGAAGGTTTAAGGGGAATTATTCCAACCACGAAGTCCCTAACGAGTAGGTAGGTATAAGTGATATAATTATAACAGATTTGAGTTTGGTGAATTCTCATTCAGTCAATGCGCCATAAATTTAAATAATCTTTATGCACATATTGATATTCTTTCAGCTTGTGCTGCGAACCAAGATCATCTATAAGACAATCAAGGCAGCGAAACAAATTTTCGCTGCGGAAAGTGCGCTCGTCGCGGTGGAGTACCCTGTCGTTGTGGTCGGCGACATCCACGGACAGGTGTCGAACTCAGCCCTTTCAGTTTAGACATAAGGAGTCTAACCAATAGGCCATGCCAACTTATTTCCCCACTCGTATTGGGTCCTGTTAGCCAGACGATGTACTCTAATCTGCGTGGATTTGAACTCGGATCTATCTTTTCTAATTCCTGGGCCATGCATGCCATCACTCCCTTCCAGTACACTGACCTCCTCCGGATCTTCGAGATGTTCGATGAAAAAAAGGACGGGAGCGGCTGCTTCGCTCGCTCCTTCATCTTCCTCGGCGACTACGTCGACCGCGGCAAGAACTCCCTCGAATGCATTCTTCTGCTGCTCGCCCTCAAGCTTCTCCATCCGGAACGGGTCAGCTGGAGTTAATTATTAATTAATTAATAATTAACTAATTAATCATCTAAAATGCATTATAATTTAGATAGAAAAATCTGATTTAATATTCAACAAATTTATTCTTATTTTCAAACTAATTACAGTACACGCTGCTGCGCGGGAACCACGAGGTGGAGTCGGTCAACTCACGTTTCGGCTTCCGCGCTGAGCTCCTTGAGCGATTCCCGGTAGGACACAGAGGGAGAGGATAAGGGAAGCGGAAGCCGGCTCATGATGATCGTAGTAAAATAGCGCCTTGTAGAGTTTTGCCTGGTTATAAATTTGAAACGAGTGAACAAAAATCGTTCCAATTTTCGAGGTTGATGTTTTCAACCAAAGCAAATTCACCCATGAAGAGAAGGCCATATTCTCCGGATAGCTCCATAAAAATAAAAATAAAAATAAATAAATAAAATTATATGTCCGTACAGGCTCTCGAGGGACAGGTGCTCTTCGAGCAGTTCAACGACCTCTTCAACTATCTGCCTCTCGCTTGCGTCATCAGCAACAAGTTCCTTTGCATGCACGGAGGTATCTCGCCGAGCCCTCGACGACATTCGCGCAGTTCGTCGATATTTTCAATTCCATTCTTGGCTCCGCCCACTCTAACGAGATAAGCTCCGCCCACCCGTCCAACAATTGTAGCTGAAGAAGCCGATCGATGTGCTGGGCAGCCCGCTGGTCACTGATCTCCTTTGGGCTGATCCGATGTTGGGCCTTGACGGGTACTATATTTCTTTCTAAGAATATTTTGCAAGTTTATTAATTTCGTCATCTTCGTCACCAGTAGTATTATAGATTTTTTTAGTCATTGATGTTTCATAAAATGCAGATTCACGAAGAACAAACTGCGCGGCGTCAGTGTCAACTTTGGTGAGGACGTCCTCACGAGCCTGCTGGACAGCCTCGGCCTGAAGCTCGTCATACGCGGACATCAGGTTGGAGGAGAACAAGAGAAAAGAGAGGGTAAAAGAACGAGAGAGAAGTAAGTATATTGTAGCCAGAGAGAGAGAGAGGGAAAAAGAGAGAGAAAATTAAATAGATTAAGAAAGAATGGAAGAGTACATACACAGTTAAAGGTAAGTTGGCTGTTTGCAAAAAGTAATACGATAGTTTACGGGTAAAATATTCAAAATCGGATTTCTTTTTGCATTTTAGATGATGTACGATGGCTTCAATTTTTTCGGCGACCGCAAGCTCGTCACCGTCTTCAGCGCGCCCGCCTACCACCCCTCGATCGTGCGACCAAGATTGCTTATATGTTGTCATTGATGGATATGCTATATCGATCGAAACCGATTGATCATTTCAATATTTATCAGTCTTCAAATAATCAAGACGATTCAGTAGAATTTTTAAATATATGTAATTCTCAAATTGATCTCTCGTTCAGCATAATCCTGGCGCCGTTCTAGTGATCGGCAAATACGGAAAGATTGGCTTCAAGACTCAGTCGGAGCGGACAGGTTCTTGTCGTTGTTCTTTTTTTATGCCATCGGACGGGAGGGTCGGAGTCCTGCCCAATTTGCACCCCATTTTTCCTCAAGTGATCAGAGCTGTTAACGTCACAGAAAAGATTTGAAGTTTAAAATTTAAAATAAAATTTTTCTTGAGGGCGCTTAATCAAAGTCATTCCTGTAGGGTGTTGGCAGTTTGCATTATCGTTTGATGCGTCATTTTATTTTTTATTTTTTGATTCTGTATTAGTTATCATCGATATTGGCTTTGATTATATAATTTCATTATTTTACGATGTATTTTATTTCAAATATAAAATTATAAGAAAAAATAAATATATTTTTAAGCCGAGCGGATTTTCCGCGGCGTAGAAGAGGGGGAGGAGGCGCACCGCTACTACGGCTACATTCACTACGCCACCGAGGCCGAGCAACTGGGAAGCTTCCTTTCCGGGATGTCGACCTCGCTCAGCAAGAAGTGACCGTCTCACCCCGCCCACTTCTCCTCTCGCCCCGCCCACTTCTCCTCTCGAACCGCCCACTTCTCCTCTCGCCCCGCCCAATTCTCCTCTCGCCCCGCCAACTTTTGTCTGATCGCCACACCGCCCTTTCGCTCTTTGCGCAAACTCTGATAAAATGGCATCGAATACGGAGTTTTCTTTCTTTTTTTTTACATCACAACAGAAACCATTTTCTTCTCATATTCCAATAAGAATCTGTGAAATTGAAAAATTAAAACGTCGATGGTATTAATTGAATAGAGTTTACAAATTCAATAATCGAAGGAAAAAACGTGCCGAGTGTGAAGGAACAGAGAGAAGCAGAAGAGGCAACCAACCGCGGGAATAATGCGTGGAATTAATCTTTTTATCTTTCTATGCCGTTTTATCTACATTCTTTTTTTTCTTTTAGGGCAAAAATGCTAGTATGCAGGCGGAACCGGCGAAAAAAATTCTTTGCAGCACCTTCCTTGGCTGCTCGCACCAGACGCCGACAGGGAGCGAGCCGACGAAGCAGTGAATGCCGAGATTGTCGTGGACACCTTCGAAGAAGACTTCCTTCTAATGCTGATCGTGGGTGTCGAGGTGGCCCTTTTTCTTGCGACGTGGTTGCCGTTTTTTGTACGCCGATCTTTAATCTCATTGGGAGAAGTCTGGGCATAATTGAACATACATTAATCGATATACTTTATGCTTTAAGCTTGACAAGATGACGTCATCGCTCTTTCTCTTCTCAATTCCTTAGGGCTTCTTCGCTCGCTTTCTCCTTCTCCTCGTCTTCATCATCATCCTCATCAACTTCTGTTTCTGTCGCTCTGCTCGACCCGAAGCAGAGACGCTGACTCTTTGGCGGCATATGATTCTGGAATTCAGAAGCAGCATTTCCCACCAGTAAGCAGTATGTTCAGGTAATTTAGAATTTTATGCTCGATCCCGAATTTTTTTAAACCACATTTTTGAACATAAAAGTACAATGACACAAAAGAATGCAAAGGATGCTAAACACTGGGTATTTGATTACATGAAATAAAAAAATTTTAACCTCCAAATTACGGCCTTTCGTCTCGGGAAGACAGAATTGAAAGGCGAACATGTCGGCGAGACCGAGCACGAGCAGAGTCGCGTAAGGCAGCGTTGGATGAACGTCTGTCTAAAAGCTAGACGAATTGTCAATTTTTTTTAAATTTTAGTGTGACAGTACTTATTAGTGCTATGCTTAAATTTCTTCACAGTTAGCACTTTTTTATATACATAAATCGTTGTAAAGTAGTGAACGCGAGAAGGAGAGATAGAGGGAAAAGAGAGAAGAAGAGAAAGAGAGAGAGAGGTAGAAGGTGATAGAAATAGAGAGAGATAGAAAGAGAGAGACAGAAAGAAAGAGAGACGAGCCTGACCAGGTAGAAGAGCATAGGCGCCGCAGTCGTGCCGAGGCGGCTGAATGTGTTCACCAGTGAGCTCCCCAAGTTACGCACGGCAGTCGGGTATAGCTCGGCGGATGAGAGATACTTGGACAGATACATCTGGAAGAGAGAGAGAGAGAGAGAAAGAGAGAAAGAGAGAAAGAGACAGAAGGACAGAGAGACCGATAGGCAAAGAGCCAGAGAGACAGAGATAGTGACAGAGATAGGGAGATAGAGAAAGAGAAAGAGAGAGGGAGAGAGAAAGATAGATGGAGAATGAGAACCTGTGAGCATAGCGTTGCTACCGCAATGGAGCATGTGCGCACGACGAAGGCCCATTCGACGGCGGCGCCTTCAAAGGAAAGCAGATGACGTCATAACATGGACTCGAAAAAAATTCATTCACGCTATGTATTAAAAAAAAAAAGTTAACAGATAGTTAAAAAAATATCTCAATTTCGCCAATTACGACAAGCGCACACTATTTATGTACATATGTACATACATATAGTATACTGACATTATAAGGATTCTTCTATGTACATGGATATGAAGATAAAGCGTCAGAAGGAAATGCTGATTTGAACCTTCTACAAAAGTGAGGTCATCCTTGTTGACCTAGTGGGGAGCAGCCCCACCGGTATTCAGAATATGTACATAGGTGAATAGAAACAGGATAAATAAAGTTAACGAAATATCTAGCGTATAGTGTGAAGAAGAAAATAGAGAAAGGGAAAATTTTTAATCTATCTCTCTTTGTCTCTCTTTCTCTCATTCTCTTTCTTGCTTTTTCTCTTTCTCTTTCTTTCTTTCTCTCTTTCTCTTTCTTTCTTTCTCTCTTTCTCTTTCTTTCTTTCTATCTCTCTCCCGTGCCTGAGTAAATGAGCACGACTACGAGAAAGAGGCAGGCGTTGGCGAGGAGCAGCGAGAAGAAGTGGATGGGCTTGCGGCCGAGGCAGGCGAAGGCGGCGTCGCCCGCAGCCACCGTAATGTTCAGCATCCAGCGGATTGCCTAGGAGAGAAGGAAAGTACATAATGATAAGAATTGGGATAAGGATATGGATAACAATAAGGAGAAGAGTAAAGATAAGGATAAGTCTGAATATAAGGATGATTGTTAGAATAAAAATAAAGATAGAGTACTTACTCCCATCAAAATTGTGTTAAGATAGAGCGAGCCCGTCATCTTCTCCATGTTAAAGATGATGCCGTAGTGCATCAAGGACGTCACAGTTCTAAAGAGTTCAATGCAGAGGTTTCTAGGCTTCAGACTAGCTCAAACTACCAAAGAGGCCAAAATAGTAATTCTACTTACAATAAGCTTTGATATTCAAGCCAAAACATATGTACATATACAGTACCGCCCAACAACCAGGGGTGAAGGAACTTTCGGAACTTTCGGAAAGTTCCAAAATGTCCGATCAAATTGTGCGCTTCTGGATAATCGCACGTCGATTTGGTTTGCATATTCGGACTAAGGCACTCGGGTTTTACCATAATTGAGCATCAAATGTCAAAATAATGCAAAATGAAAATCTTGTGAATTCCGTGGTGCATGACCATCACAATTCGTAGTGTGTCAATGTGTAATCGTTTCAGTGCAATTTATGAAGGCCGAACAGAATTACTTTAAATTACGGTTGCAGATGTCATTTAGCATCCTTTTGTCTTATCTAGAGACTTTTAATGTTACAAGAAAAAAACTACGTCAAAAAAAACTTGCAAAAGAAAATTGAATAAATTGGTTCAAAAGAGGAATAGAACACCAGCCATTCTGCTCACACTCTTACAAGCATACCAATACTCCAAACAGCCATAAAGCATAGAGCTACAAACAATTTTATGAAGCATTTGACGTTGTTTTTAAGAGCTGTTAGAGTCCATGCCATGAAAATTCCATTCCTTCCGAAGTCATCCGCAGCAAAAGATTTACTGCGATTGGGGTCCGAACCTGTGACAAACAAAATAGCAGGCTAACGCGTAAGCCACTGGGCCATACCAATCATATCAGCCCGCCCGAACAACCGAATCCTTGACAGTTGGTCAGCCACCTACTCCAGAAGTATCCAGAAGCGCACAATTTGATCGGACATTTTAGAACTTTCCGAAAGTTCCGAAAGTTCCTGCACCCCTGGTTGTTGGGCGGTACTGTACATACATATGTATGCATCTCCCGTCATTAAATACATATAATACGAATATATATCTATAAATATTATGCTATAAATATAATATGGATATATTCTATATATATACATATATATATATATATATATATATTTATAAATATATTATGCGAATATATGTATATTCTATAAATACAATAAGAAAGGAATCTTTGCTGACACGCCGAGACAAATCGTCAGCGACCACCGAATCATTGTCCACGTGCAGAAGAGATGAACGAACGTGTAACGGCGACGCTTTGAAGTCTCGAAGATCTGCGATCCAAACAAAACTACTAATTTTTTTATTCTCTTTTTTTACTTTTATTTCCTTCTCAAAACACAAACTGATAGTCGCACATTCAGCCTTTACTGTATTCGTTGATTCCGAGTATTTCATGTGAAACGTTTCAATTCTTCTAACTTTTCCTCTCATTAATTTTAATTCAATCCTTTTCATGGCGCTAGGGAAGTGGCTATATCCAACAACAGCACCGCCGCCTACGACACATGCGATTTGGATCGAATGGCTCTGAGCGGCTCGAACGGCTCCTAGCCAAGATTTATTTTAAAAAAAAACCAAGATTAATAAAAAAAAATCCAAGATTAATTAAAAAGCCAAAATTAATTTAAAACTAAAAATAATTTAATAGCCAAGATTAATTAACAACCAAGATTAATTTAAAAGCCAAGATTAATCACATGTTTTTCCTTCTGGAGTGTCCGTTCGAGCTGCGCGTCGCGTGCCTTGCCACCGCTCATCTGACGAAGCAGGCGACGCGCCTCGTCGATGCGGCCATGGTGCACGAGGAAGCGAGGCGACTCGCGCTGCAGGCTGAGAGAAGAGAGAAAGAGAGAGAGAGAGAGAGATGGAGAGAGTGAAAAGAGTATGAGAAAGAGAATAGAGAGAGAGAGGGGGGTGAAGAGGGATATTTGCGAGAGAGTGCAAGATAGAAAGAAGCAAGGTGATGACGAGAGAGAGAGAAGAGAGAGAGAAGAGAGAGAAGGAGAGAGAGAATTACCCAACGAAGAAGAAAGTGGCGGCGGAGACGGCAGCGGAAGCGAGTGCGAGTGAGCGCCAGTCATGTGTCGCGTATGCGAGGAGGCCGAAGAGAATGAAGCAAGGCGACCACGTCACGATCGAGTTCACGATGAGGCGCGTTGAGCGAGGGATCGACTCGACCACGTAGACGTAGGAAACACTGAGAAAGAGAGATAGAGAGAGAGATAGAGAGAGAGATAGAGAGAGGAAGCGAACGAGAAAGACAGCGAAAGAAAGGGAGAAAGAGAAGAGAGAGGGACTAAGAGGGAAAGGCTTATTGTTAAACATAGAGAGTAATGAGTTGAATATCTAAAAATATACATTGACTAAAATTAATTAATTAAATTTACTTTTTAAGAAAAAAAGAAGACGAACGCATTGAC
Organism: Allodiplogaster sudhausi; assembly: GCA_945643635.1. NCBI lineage: Eukaryota > Metazoa > Nematoda > Chromadorea > Rhabditida > Diplogasteridae > Allodiplogaster > Allodiplogaster sudhausi. The sequence goes on along the minus strand of CALZFC010000001.1, from coordinate 5,770,270 downwards.
GACGCCCGTGAAGAAGCCGACGACGATGCGCACGGCAACGAAGACGGCGAACGAGTCAACAGCAGCGGTAGCCGCAGTGAAGAGCGTGAGGCCGACGAGACTGCCAAGGAGCGTCTGTAAGAAGGGTAGGAGGTTGACCAAGTGGTAACAGGCTCCGCGAACTTAGCCCGAAGGTCCGGGTTCGACCCCGCGTACAGAAATCTACCAATACGCAGGCCAAAAACATACAAATCATGTAAGGAAGTCTGTAACTGATTGTGAAGAAAGCATTGCATTTGTTTAACATCGAAGAATAAAGTATTACATTATGTACAAACATAACTGTCATCACTTTGTTTCGTTGCTCAACACTTTAGAATCCGCTCCCTTCACAAACATAATCTTGCATCGTAGCTTAGAAATGTTGCTTGGTCAGAAATGATATTTTCTGACCATTGTAAAAACCGCGGGTGCACCGTTTGCCAATTCCTTATCGCTCAAGAACAACAGCTGATAAGAAGGCAAGAGTGCTTGACCACTCGTTTCTGCTTCCGTATTACACTGCTTTTCCCGCTATTTTTTTTTTAAATTTTCATAAAATTATTCCGTACTTAGAGTTACTTGATACATGTGTACATGCTTATTATACTTATTATCTATCTTTCAACGATTGAGGGACATAACATAGACGTACATATATATATATATATATGTATGTTTAATTTATTTCTGCTTAAAGTTGTAAAAGAATCGAAAGAAAGAAAAGGAAAAGGCGGAAAAAAAATGAAAAAGAATGTGGTTTGCTCACGATTCGCCGTCCGTAGAGATCGCTGAGCTGGCCGCCGACGAGAGCGCCAATGAGCACGGCGGCCATCTGCCATGAGATGGAGCGCTTGACGGCGCGCGCCTCCTCGCACACGAGGCCAAACTGTTTGAGAACTTTTTTAAATTATTAAAATTTTATTGAACATTTCAATACTTATTTATTTGGTTAATTAAACAAAATATTACCGGATTTTTTTGTCTTTCCCGCTGATAACCTTATAAGAAGCCAAAATAACCGTGTTCTTTTCAGTTGAATTTCTTTTTTCTTTTTCAAAAGTGAGACACATAAAAAGATTAGGAGCTCTTTTCACCTCGACATTGACCGAGTAGAATTGATGCTCGAGAACGAGCTGATTAGACGAGCAGCCGGCAAAGCTGTCGTTAGCCGGGACGCGTGCCGCGCACGCGTCGCGTGTCGTCTCGAAACGCATCGCGCCACAGCCACGCACCTCGGGCGTCGCGCCTATGAAAGAATACGCAAGTTTTTGGAGGGAACTGAAGACTTGGCCTAATACACTTAGATGCACAAAACTCAACGAGATATACTTATTTTATTTATTTTTTACTTTTCTAGTCGCTCCTCTCGAAATTACACGCTCTCTCGCCCTCGAGTGAGGCAAAAAGGCGAGAATTCATCTTTTGGCTCCTTTAAATTCATTCTCTTTTGCATGAATATTGATCGTCAGATTTGGAATGAAATGACCAAAAAGTGCATGAAAATTCTAATAAATTACGGTTGAGTTTCTTCTTACAAATTGCTTTGCCAATTCGCCTGTACTGTTTAAATGAGCCGATGCTCAGTTAAATATCATTTTAAAAAAGTCCTAATTATTTTTATGTCTACTCACAATGTTGGACAGGACGATTATTTGTATTTGGATTGTGCATTTACCTTGTTGTTATTTATGAACAACAAGCCTGAGTGGAACAGAGCGGCTAAAAAAACGAGAAAAAAGAGCGCGTTAGACATCTCAAAGAAATAAGGAGGCAGAAAGGGAAAGTGTTCCAGTATTCGCATTAGTACCATAAATGCGCTCTTTTCTTTTCCATTTCATCTTATGACATCAAGTTGTTTTTTGTGGTTGTTTTAGGGGTCAAAGAACTATGACATCAAGTTATTTTTTGTGTGGTTGTTTTTAGGGGTCAAAGAGGATTTTGGAGCTTTCATAAACTTTCTAAATAATTTGACATTTTGTTTGATGACATCACGTGGTTTTGTTCTGCACTTGATTGTGACAACAATGATGTGCAATTTTCTAGCAGTTAGCAAGATTGCTTATTATAGAAAGATCAGCAGTTAGCCTTGTCTGTAGGGCATCATACTATCATTCATAATCCTGACAGGCAGTCGTCTTAAGTTTTCCAACCAAAATGTTTTAGCGTTTCACCTACAGATAGCGAGAGATATTTTGTGTATGGAGGTGTGAGAGAAGAAAACAGTTGAGGGAATGAGCTCTCTTTAGTGCCCTTGAAACATGGAGCTCTTTTGTGACAAGAATCCGCTAATCTTTTTTTAGCGTTTCAATGATAGTGGCCAAGAGACAGAGAAAGCAAGGTAGATTACATTTTGAAAAAAAATTGTGTTTTTTTTGCTGAATTGTCAGATAGCGTTTTTCTCTATTCTTCTTCTTCGAAACTACATGCGCTCACCATAGCAACATTCAGGCAAAGAGCGCGCAAAAAATTCAAATTGTGTTTTTTTTACTCTTCCACTTACCAGCAAACATCATGTACATGAGACCGCACAGCGAGGTGAGACACAGAAGCATCGAGGCGACCAGTATACGTGCAAAATACCTTTAAAAATTTTAAAGTTTGAATTAAATACTCTTCTATTTAGCTTTCTCTTCGATATTAAGGCGAGAAAGAGAGAAGGAAAAAGAAAAAGAGAAAGAGTACGAAAAATTGATAAAAGAATTGACCGAGAGAGAGAGAGAGAGAGAAAGAGAAACAGAGAGAGGGAGAGAGAGAGGAAATGAGCGCCTCTGACCATCCAGGCTGGATAAAGTCGTCAATGTTGCCGGGTGCTTCGGTGAACTGCGCCATCTGCTTGCCATTCGCTGCCTTGATCGGTGGCAGAAAGGCCTCCTCATCGATGGCCTTCGTGCCCTCTGGGATGCCCGTAGCCGTCGGAGGCATGTTTGACGCCAAAAATTACAGATACCAAAATGATAGACATCAAAAAGAATACACACCAAAAATGTATCCTAAATTATATTCTTCTTTTTTTGGAGAAAACCTCTTAAAGCGAGACAGGTTCACATGTTCATATTATTCGAAATCCACTCATTTCTCGCTTGCAATATTAAGAATCGTAAAATAAAATGTCAAGGAAATTCCAAGGGCACAAAAAAAATTAATTTTGTTATAAGGAGAAACAAGACATGAAACTTTGCAATGAAACTTTGAGAGAAACTTCACAAAATTTGAAAAGGGCCAGAATACGTAGAAGACACAACCATGCACGCCGCGATGCTGTTCTGTCTCCCTCAAGATAACCCCCCCCCCCTCTGATGATAGCGAGTGGACAAAGTGGCGGGCAGTCGGGAGAGAGAGAGAGAAGGAGAGTGAGACGGCGAGAGAGCGATAGATGAGAGAGAGCGAGAGTCAGACATATAGGAATAGACAGTGATAGATGAGAGATAGAAGTAAAAAAGGAAGAGTTTGAAAGAGAGAAGAAACAAAGACTGATGAGAAAGAGAAAAATAGAGAAACAGAAAAAAAGGAGGAGAATTGTGCCGGTACTGTGACTGATATGCCTTATACAGATCAGTGATATGATTGCGATGTGAATTCCACCTTTCGAGCATCACTCCATCTTACATTCATTCAACTCTTTGATTCTCTCTTTACCACTCTGCGTCTCTCTTCCTACTCTCTCTTACTCTCTCATACTCTCTCTCTCTCTCTCTCCGTGATGTCTCTCTGACTGTTCTGCTCTCCACACATCGACATCTCCCTAACTCGGTTAAAAAAAAAGAAAGAACAACCGTGTATGTTCATATTCTCTTCCTATTCTAACGCTATAGTGGAAGAGGTAAAAGTGTCTAGGCCACAAAAAACTGACAAAGAGAGAGTAGAACAGAGAGAGAGAGAGAGAGAGAGGGTGTGGGAGAAAAAGAGAGAAAGAGACAGGAAGAGGAAGAGGTAGAACTAAAGAAAGAGAGATAAAAGAGAGGGAGAGGAGAAAGAAGGACAGAGAAGCAGAAAAGGAAGTGTGTAACTAAGAGTGAGAGAGAGAGAGAGAGAGAGATAAATAATGTCAATGATGGGGAGAACCGCCCAGACGGAAGAAAGTGAAAGATGAAAAGAAAGTGAAAGAACACACTTGTCACACGAGATCAATCAACGCAGATGACGTTCGTGAGCCGAGTCAGAAAAAAGAGGTGATGATCAGGAGGAAAATATCATGAACACTTCTCCGTTCCTTTGACTTGACCTACCGCACGCATGAGAATCTCGTGTTTTTCGCATGTTCACGTATCTGACTTATTTTGTCTGAATTTTAATTGGTGTTTAAATGAGCTAGAAATTCCATAATCCTGAATTAGCACTGTATTGTGCATAATTTTTGCTTTTGTTTTCTCTTTTTGTAAATGTAAGAATCATAGCCTGTTCGCCCTTGAGTCAGGCAAAAAGGCGCGAATTCAAACTTGAGTTTTTGATTCTCTTAATAAATGAATTGAGCACAACGAAAAGACCGCGCGGGAGTGAAAGTAATGCACTTCACAGTGGGCTGAAGAAGGAAGTGGTCGCTAGGCACCTTTTTTTCTGAAGAATTTCCAAGTGAAGGCGAACGCGAGAAGAGAGATGAAAGTAAAAGTTAGAGAGAGAGAGCGAGAGCTAGAGAGAGAAGGAGAGAGAGAAAGAGAGAGAGAGAGCAGAGAAGTGAAAAGAGATTCAGCAAAGCGGAGCAGGACAGTGGCGCGACTTCAATGGGTTGCATCTCCTCCAAATGATTGAATGATCTTCTAGAGTTGCGTGATCAAATATCTATTCAATTTCCGCCCTTGATATGCGGCGTTTGTATAGTAATTTTCGAATCGGTTTTTAACCCTTTTTCAGTAATTTCCAAATCAGCTCTATAAACGCTTTTTCAGTGATTTCCAAATCGGCTCTCTTAACTCCCTTTCAGTTATTTCCGATAAGCCATTAATCTTGTGACACTCAGAATAACGATTGCAAGATATGACGTAACATCAGCTGGATGATATTCGGCATGTCTTTATTTCAAAGTCGACCGGAATTTAAAAAGAAGTGAGCAAAGAGAGACGCCAAAGAATGGGTACAAGACAGTCACAGGAGATGAAAGACGACTCGACAACAAACACACGTATTGGAGAGAATTGAGCATCTTCGGGGACGAGGAGAGATTAAAGGAGGGCTGAAGAAGGAGAAGAAGCTTCTGCTCCTTAATAGCCGGGCGCGGTGCGAGGAGGCGGGCAGTGGTCGCAGCCGCCGCCGTTGCCAGAAGAGCCAGAATCTCCAGGCGCGCCAGGCTGTCCGGGGCCGCCGGGGCGGCCGGGGTTTCCGGCGTCTCCGGGCGGGCCAGGGGGACCGGCGCGAGCTTGGCCGGGGCGACCGGGCTGGCCAGGGCCGCCGGGACCGCCAGGAGGGCCAGGGGGGCCAGGCGGGCCGGCGCTTCCGGGCGCCTCAACAAGCTGTCCGGGAGCTCCACGCTGTCCGGGGCCTCCGGGCTGACCGGGCTGTCCGGGTGGTCCAGGGGGTCCGGCGGGACCGGGCGCACCAGCTCCGGAGCCTTGAGCGGGCGCACCGGGAGCGCCGGGCTGTCCAGAGGGTCCCTTTCGGCCGGGCTGGCCAGCAGGTCCGGGCGGGCCAGCCGGGCAGTCGAAGCAGAAGTCGCCGCCTGAACCATGGCCGCCAGACGCGGAGTCCTGGCCCGGGTTGCCGTTCTGTCCGGGGTGTCCGTCGTTGCCAGGTCGGCCGTCCTGGCCGGGAGCTCCGGGTGGGCCAGCGAGGCCGACGCCGCAAGAGCAGCAAGAGCCACCGCCGCCGCCGCCGCCAGAGCCGGAGAAGCCAGAGACGCCCTCGTCATAGCCGCCGCCGTAGGTCGAGGCGCCCCGAGCTGCCGCACGGTGGTGATGGTGTGCAGCTCGCTTCAGACGACCCTGCGTGCCCTTGATCGACTCGAACTGCAAAAGGGCATCTTGAGGGCAGGATAAGGGCATTTTAAGGACATATTTTATTCAGAAAATTATGAAGTCGATTGATCAGCGAGAGGGAGAGTGAAATAGAGAAAAAAAGAGAGAGTGAAAAGATAGAGTGAGTGAGAGATTGAAAGAGAGAGAGAGAGAGAGAGAGAGGGAAAGAGGGAAATAAAGAGAGAGAGAGAAAGGGAAGAGAGAGAGAGAGAAAGAGAGAGAGAGATGACCAACCCGTCCGTACTCGCTCCAGAGCCCGTCGGTGCGATGGCGGCAGAAGTCGACCTCGGTCTGGAGGGTGGACTGGATGTGCTGCATGTAGGAGTAGAGCATCGGCAGGGCGATGATGGCCGTAAGGGTTGCGACCGTCGACACCGCGATGCCCACGAAGGCCACTCGGCGAAGTCGCTCCGCTCGCATCTCCAGCTCCTTCTCCATCGCTGCTCTCGGCTGCGAATGGGCGACGTTTGGGAAATGACAGAAAGAAAGCACACCAAAAATAAGCGATTTTTATTTAGTCATATATAGGTAGAAGTAGGGCCAGGAAATAACAGCTTGGGAAGATATTAAGAATAATGTTTTTTTCTTTATTGCGGTGATAATCAGTTGATTAAAATCACTGGTATTGATGCAAATGCTAATAAGACTATTCTATAATATTAAAGCCGTAGAATCACAGAATAATATTTCGTAATTCTAAATATTTAGTACTTTGAAGAAGGTTCGGGGTAGATGATCAGATGAGAGCAAGCTGAGAAAGCTGAGAGGATGCTCAAGCTGCTTGCTTCTGGTGTGTCGAGTGGCCAGCACGGCCTTTTATAGTGCTCTCTCATTTGTGGCCAACACGCACAAACACACAAATACACACACCAGGCAGCTAGCCGATGATGATGATGCACTTGTTACAGCTTCATCTTCCTTCCGAACGCAGTTCTCTGCCATCTCTCTCTCTCTCTCGCTCTCTCTCTCTGCATTTCTCGCTCTCTCTCTCTCTCTGTCCACCTCTCTCTCTCACTTTCACTTTCTCTCTCTCTCTCTCTCGACTTTCACGACTTGCTCTTCCTTTCTTTCTCTGAGTCTCTCTGAGAACCACACTCTCCCCTCAATGTCTATCTCGACAACTTTCTTTTCTGCCAGCTTCACCCTCGGCCATCTCATTTGTTCTACAAACGTTTTTGTGCCTTCTGTCCATTCTCTCTATCTCTATCTTTCTCTCTCTCATTCTCTCTCTCTCTCTCTCTTTCTCTCTCTCAGCTCGTCTCGCTAGAACTATAGCTTCACCTTACAACTTCCTTTTTTAGTCCGCCAAAGTCCGTCTCTCTCTCTCTCTCTCTCCTTTTTTGCCATTCCCTCTTTTCTCTCTCCTTCTCTCTCTCTCTCTCTCGTCCTATTCTAACTCTCGTCATCGGCTAGGTAATCGCATACCGGTCAAACAGCTGTAAAACAGTTTCTTATACTGAAAAGAGAGACGAGAGAGAGAGAAAAGGATATTGGGGGAGAAAGAGAGAGCAGGAGAGAAAGATAGAGAGAGATAGAGAGAGAGAGAGAGAGAGTCACCTGAATTGTGACTGAACTACCGGGTTGTGAAAGAAATTGTTGCGAGAAACAAGTTGAGGCAGAGAGAAAGGGAAAGAGGGAGAAAGAGAACGAGAATGAGCGAGAGAGGACGAGACAGCGAAAGGTCGAAGTTGAAAGTGAAAGAGAGAGAAAGAAAAGAGAAAGAGAAAGAGAGATAGAGATGGTGAACGTGGAAGCCTTTGGACTGCAGTTTTTCTTCCTCTTTCATTTGCCTTGTAGCATCATCATTATGTTAATTACTACATATGTACATTACTCGACAATGGATATGTTGCGAGTAGATATGGAATGCTTTTCATATTTCTCTTTCTTTTCTCTCTCTCTCTCTTTCTCTCTCTCTGTCTCTCTTTCTCTGTCTCTGTCTCTCTTTCTCTGTCTCTGTCTCTCTTTCTCTCTTTCTCCCCATTTCTCTAATCTACACAATTTCGGCACCTAATGTCAAGAGCCAATAAAAAGGTGAACACCTCTAAAGCGTTCACTGGCAACTTGATGCTCAGAATCTCTCTCTCTCTCACTCTCTCTCTCTTTTTCTCTCGCTCTCTCTTCCTTTCTCCAACACTTCTGAGACCGAGTCACGATTTTAGGCGTAAGTACTACCGACCTCGCAATTAGTATGTAGTTATTCTGCTCGAGCGGTGGAGAACTCGATATTTTGTCATCTTTTGCTCTCTCTCTCGCCATTTCTCGTAAGAGCAGAAGGTGAAGCTGGCAGTGAGCAAATATGATTCAAGCCAAGAAGGAAGTTGGTTCAATGCGAAGAGAAGATTTGGAATCTGTAGAAGCTTTTGGTATTTTCGAGAGCACAATTGCTAGCTCCTAGATACCTAAATACATATGTAGATATCTTCTTTATAGATATGTAAATGTTGACATCATAAGATCTATATACATATTTAAATAAGTCTCTTCAAGATTGCCTTTGACCTTAATTATGGCCAATGAGGTCATTTATCTTTCTCTTTTTTTTTGTTGTTGAAGAAGAACCAACAATATTGCTCGTGAGACCACATTTATCCGCATAAGCAAGTGTACTGGATTGTTACTGAACGAGTATATATTTTCTTAAATAAGACATATGTATATATTTTCAATGATAACTAACTAAGTAAGTCGGTTTGATTTTCTTAATTAAAATGCTAACAGAATCACCTTCTCCTTTTTTTTGCTTTCAAGGCAAGAAGGCGCGGGGATAATTCAAAACTAGTTTTTCGCAAAATCTTCTTTTGCAAAATTCTGCGCAATTAGGGGAAAATGTAATGTTTTTATAGAACGTTTTAGGAGAATTAGACAGTTTGATTTGAAGTTTTCCCTGTGTTGTTTCTGTTCGTTTTTTTCTTCAATTGACCAGAACACTTGGCGAGATGCAAAGAAATGCGTTTATTTCTAGAACGAAAAAGTGAAAGCTGAGGCAGAGAGATGGCTGATGAGAAAACAAAAAAGTACACGTAATAACGGGGGCACAAAGCCGTTTGTACAAAACAGATCTCCTCTCTTCCTAGTTCTTCCTCTTCTTCTTCCAAGCTTAATAGCCGGGCGCGGTGCGAGGAGGCGGGCAGTGGTCGCAGCCGCCGCCGTTGCCAGATGATCCGGCATCTCCGGGAGCGCCGTCCTGGCCGGGACCGCCGGGGCGGCCGGGGTTGCCGGCGTCTCCGGGAGGTCCAGGGGGACCGGGCTGCGAGTTTCCGGGACCACCGGGCTGGCCGGGGTTTCCAGCGGGGCCAGGAGGACCAGGTGGGCCGGGCGGGCCGGCGCTTCCGGGCGCCTCAACAAGCTCTCCGGGAGCTCCACGCTGTCCAGGGCCTCCGGGCTGTCCAGGGTTTCCGGGAGGTCCAGGGGGTCCGGCGGGACCAGGCGCGCCAGGTCCAGAGCCTTGGGCGGGCGCACCGGGAGCTCCGGGCTGTCCAGGAGGTCCCTTCTGGCCGGGCTGACCAGAAGGTCCAGGAGGGCCGATCGGGCAGTCGAAGCAGAAGTCGGCAGAGTTGCCAGAGTCGCCAGAAGAAGCGTCCGGACCGTTGTTTCCGTTGCCTCCGGGGGCGCCATCGTTTCCGGGAGCTCCGTCCTGGCCGGGCGGGCCGGGAGGGCCGGCGCTTCCGACTCCGCAAGAGCAGCAAGAGCCACCTCCGGAAGACGCGGAGCCGCCAGTAACGGCCTCGTCGTATCCGCCGGTCGAGTAGGTGTTAGCTCCGCGGGCAGCCGCGCGGTGGTGAGACATTCCGTGGCGGTGGTGGGCAGATCGCTTCAGGCGGCCCTGGCTGCCCTTGAGCTGTTCGAACTGAAAGGGATACAAATAGAGAGAGGTAAGAGAGAGGAGAGAAAGAGAGCAAGAGAGAAGATAAAGTGTGAGAGATAGAGCAAGAGAGCGAGAGAGGGAGAAAGGGAAAGAGAGATATGACCAACCCGTCCGTACTCGCTCCAGAGCCCGTCGGTGCGATGGCGGCAGAAGTCGACCTCTGTCTGGAGGGTGGACTGGATGTGCTGCATGTAGGAGTAGAGCATCGGCAGGGCGATGATGGCCGTGAGGGTCGCGACCGTCGAGACCGCGATGCCCACGAAGGCCACTCGGCGAAGTCGCGCCGCGCGCGCCTCCAGCTCCTTCTCCATCTTTCTAAACATTCATACAAGTAATTGTTTTTTTTTCACCACAACCAAATTCATTTAGTGCACTAAGCCATTATAATAAGATCACCCAGACTGAGTAGTCAGCAAAATGAATTGACGACATTCAGGGTGCTCTAGGAGTTACTGCGCGCAATTGAAACGATGACAACCTTCTAATTTAATTACGCATCGCCAATTCTAGTAGTCAATTCAGCATGGAGAAAAAATCGGTTTTAATATGAGATGTCTATGGAAAAAGAGTGCGAGAATAGGTTTTTGGGAGCTTAGCGGATTTTTTTCCCGTTTTGCAAAATTGTATAAGGAGACTAATTTGATTTGGAGACTAATTATTAGAAAAAGAAGAAAAGGAATTCGTAGAAGAAGGTCGAGAAGAAAAATGGAAAGTGACTGAAATGAATGAATGTCTCCTCGGGCTGCACAACCAGTCACCTTTATACTCTCTCGATCTGCGTGAGGGTGGGAGAGCGGCTATTGTTGCCAGTCAGTCGCTACTACGCATTGCATACACATTCTCGATACGTTCTCAGAGGGGGGAGCGCCCTTCGCCCTTGTTAGGCTTCCTGCTGCCAAGTTGATGTGGCCAGGGGAGGAATTGCACACAGTTGTAATCAACTAGTGTGAGTTGTCGGAGAAAGAGAGAGAAATATAGAGAAGGTGAGAGAGAGATAGAGACGGAGAATGAGAGAGAGGGAGACAGAGAGGGAGAATGAGAGAGAGGAAGAAAGAGAGGGAGAGAAAAGGGTGAGTTGGAGATGGAGAGAGAGAGAGAGAGAAAGAGAGAGAGCGAGAGAGATCGAGATAACGAGAGAGAGGCTTTTTTGGTGTACGCACATATTTGGAAAGACCCTCTCGTCACTTTTCACCCGCCTAAGGGAAAGCCAGTGAAAGTGAAAGCACCGTAACTCTCACTCAATTACTCCGTCTCTTTTGTCTCTCAGGCTTTCTTGTCTCTTAATTCTCTATCTACCTCTCTCTCTTTCTCTCTCTTTCATCCCATGCCATCTCTCTCTCACGGTCTTTCTTTCTCTCTCTCATTCCTCGTTCTCTCGCTCTCACCCTTCCACCCACCAGGTGTCAAGGTGTGCAGCGAGTGTGGCATGGGTTGTAACTCTGTACTCCTTTGAGACATTCCAAAACGAGACATGTATGTAACTTAAAGAGCGCCTATATTGAGAGACTCAGACAGTTAGAGAGAGCGAGAGTGGAAGAGAAAGTTAGAGAGGGAGAGAGAGAGCGATAGAGAAAGAGAGAGAGAAAGACAGACAAAAAAAAACAGAACTGACTGCTACCTCTGGCGATCTTGAACCTATCCCTCTCGCCTCCAACTTTCTTTGTCTTCGCATCACTTTTCATATTGCTAAATGACAGCAAGCAGCCCACGCATGTTCAATATCTTTCATTCGTTCTCTCTTTCTCCTCCTCTTTTCTCTCTTAATCCTTTTCTCTTCCTCTTCTTCTTTCTTCCCTCCCCCTTCTCTCTCTCTTGTCTCTTCACAACTCTTTATCATGCAAGTTTAGCGGAAGTTACTACGACACGACAAAAAAAAACCTTTTTTTTGCATAACAAGGTTCACTGCCAACCACGGCGCTTTGAGTGTGTATGTACATAGATAACATCATTGGCAACGTAGACGAGACACTGATTGTCTGATGAAGGAAGAAATTGACGAGAGAATGAGAGAGAGAGAGAGAGGAAAGAGAAAGAGAAGAGATTGAGAGAGAGAGGAAAAGAAAGGAGAGAAGAGAGCTGCTGCCAGCGGCGAAAGATTCTCGCATTAGTTCGATGACAGTCGAGTAAATAAAAGGACGGCCGAGCAGCGAGAAAGGACACAGCTCTCATCTTCTTTCAATTAGTACCCAATACTCGACTGCAACTTTTTCGATCAGCATTGTTTTCTCCTCTTAAAAAAATTTTTTGTAATGTAAATTTTTCCTATTTCGGGTATCTAAATTCTTTTTTCATTTTCCAACAAATTTTTTCCCAACCGACATATCACATCCTCACAAATCTTATGCTTATTAGTCGACTTACATTCTTTCTGTCATTTCCTAAACGTTGCACATTGAAGCAGCGATGGAGAAGGAGCTGGAGATGCGCGCGGAGCGCCTTCGCCGAGTGGCCTTCGTGGGCATCGCGGTGTCGACGGTCGCGACCCTTACGGCCATCATCGCCCTGCCGATGCTCTACTCCTACATGCAGCACATCCAGTCCACCCTCCAGACAGAGGTCGATTTCTGCCGCCATCGCACCGACGGGCTCTGGAGCGAGTACGGACGGGTTGGTCAATCATATCTCTCTTTCTCCCTCTCTCGCTCGTTTTCTCTATCTCTCACACTTTATCTTCTCTCTTGCTCTTTTTCTCTCCTCTCTCTTGCCTCTCTCTATTTGTTTCCCTTTCAGTTCGAGCAGCTCAAGGGCAGCCAGGGCCGCCTGAAGCGATCTGCCCACCACCGCCACGGAATGTCGCACCACCGTGCGGCTGCACGTGGAGCTAACACCTACTCGACCGGCGGATACGACGAGGCCGTTACTGGCGGCTCTTCATCTTCCGGAGGTGGCTCTTGTTGCTCTTGCGGAGTCGGAAACGCCGGTCCTCCCGGCCCTCCCGGCCAGGACGGAGCTCCCGGAAACGACGGCGCCCCAGGAGGCAACGGAAACAACGGTCCGGACGCTTCTTCTGGCGACTCTGGCAACGGTGCCGACTTCTGCTTTGACTGCCCAATTGGCCCTCCCGGACCTTCTGGTCAGCCCGGCCAGAAGGGACCTCCTGGACAGCCCGGAGCTCCCGGTGCTCCCGCTCAGGGCTCCGGACCTGGCGCGCCTGGTCCCGCCGGACCCCCTGGACCTCCCGGAGGACCTGGACAGCCCGGAGGCCCTGGACAGCGTGGAGCTCCCGGAGAGCTTGTTGAGGCGCCTGGAAGCGCCGGCCCGCCCGGCCCCCCTGGTCCTCCTGGCCCCGCTGGAAACCCCGGCCAGCCCGGTGGTCCCGGAAACTCGCAGCCCGGTCCCCCTGGACCTCCCGGAGACGCCGGTAACCCCGGCCGCCCCGGCGGTCCCGGCCAGGACGGCGTTCCCGGAGATGCCGGATCATCCGGCAACGGCGGCGGCTGCGACCACTGCCCGCCTCCTCGCACCGCGCCCGGCTATTAAGGACATTGCTCCTCTCTGCATGTACATCTTGCTCACTTCTCTCGATCTCTTCTCTTTTCCTTCCATTCATCAGTCTTTCATCTCCACAATAAAACATTTCAATTATTCTCTTGCATTGAACACTCTAAATAACAGACTAATGACAGACAGCGTTGTTTCTCTTGGACTGTCCAAATAAGTCTAGCAGAGTTTGTTTCGTCGATAAATCCATCCACACATCAACACCAATGACTGGATATAGCTAAAAGGTTCTGCTAAAATTAATCCTGAGATTAATCCTTTCAAGCAGACATTTGTCGGTTGTCTCACAAGTGACCACGAAAATGCCTCAATTCATGGTTGCCGATCATGTCAAGTATTTGCTGAGAAAGATGCAAAACAATTAAGTCTTGCTCATAATTTGCTTTAATTTCTTCAAAAACACTCAAAAAGAACAAACATTTCAACGAAATTTATGAGTGTTTAGAAACTTTTGACTAACTGTTCCGTGTACTTCTCAAGTACACTTTCTATAGGACTATGACCTTTTATTTGTGGCGTCATGGAGTAATTGTATGCATATTGATGCGTACTGAGAATTCATTAAACGCTGACTTCTATGACAAGGAGAAGGAAAAGTATATAGAAAGAAGGAACGGCATTAGTATATTTATCTCCTCGCGTAGATAACACGTGGCTGTTGGCTTTGAATGATCCATGAACATTTGCTCCATTAGAAGCAATGAGCCCCTTCAGGACACATTCTTACTTTTCCTAACGATGTTTCTGCTTGGGCAGGATGGTATTACCTAAAATACTGCTACATTGAAATCTCCATGGACAACTCCTTTAAATAACTTTTTGAACATGAGGAAAATAAAAAAAAAATTTCGGTTTCTCTCGGATGGACGCCAGAATAGTACTCAACCTGACTATTTCCGTCTACATTGTATTCGTCATAATCGGTCTAGTTGGAAACCTGCTCATCGTCGTAGTTACAATTAAGAGCAGGTTCGACTTACATACATATATTGTACATTTAGACAACACTTCAAAAGCGCTATCGTATTAGGAACGGATATATAGTATTAGTAACGGATATATATATATATATATATATATATATATATATATATATATGTATATATAAAACATAAAAGCAAACATACTTGAATATTCAAGTTGCAATACCCTAGTTATCTTCTGGTATTTTCATGAAATTGGTGTTTACAATCAGTTTGTTTTCATAGCCATGGTATTCCGTTAAAACAAATGGAAAAACATACAATTATAATCATCGAAACATTCGCCAAGATCACTTCACGGCCCTTGCCACATTCTGATAGCTGTCAGCTCGCTTCTGGACGCCATTCACCTCATCGGCCACGTTCCCATGCTTCGGAACTTCTTCGCAGGAGTCCCCGTTATTCCAGCTATGGACTGCTTCTACGTGATGGTCAGTAGACAACCACGAATTGGCGCCGTTTTACTTGAACTTGCTTTCAGATCGTTCCCATGATTGGCATGCTGGGCGGCTCGTTTGCATTGCTGTCAATTGCAGTGGACCGCTGGCTAGGCTGCATGTTTATCCGCTTGTAAGAACTGGCCGTTAGGAAATGGCTTAATTTTCTTGATATTTTTAAAGGAAGTATCCGACGAAAGAAAACCGTATCTGATAAAATTACGTTTCAAACTGTGCTAAACTCCCAACTGGATGAGCCTTTTTTTAGCGCTCGCTACAAAATTTCAAATTTGAAACGTATGTGTATCTAACCTCGCTCGACTTCTTTTATTGCCTCGTTTTCTCTAACGTCTGTATCTCTCATCCCTAGGTGAAAATGGGGCGCTAAGTTGGCAAGAGGGCAAGACTGCCTCTTCTTCCCACCCGTTGGCACTCCTTGCTTGAATTTGAGCATATACCGGGTGCATCGACAGAGACGTTTTCTACCGTATTCCAAAAAACAAATGCAAATTTCTGGCTAAATACTGAGTTTCGTAAAGCGGGATCACCTCTAATCGATCTTTTAGGCCAGACTTGATCATATGGGAATATAAAAGAAGAAGTTATTTTTTCATCGGATACTTCCTTTAACGTATCATAAATATCAATAATTTTACTTCATTTAGTTATAAGCAGAAAAACAAACTGTTGTATCTTGCGATACAACTCGGCGCAATCATAACTTACGTTTCATCTTGCCTACTGTTCACTTGGAGTCAAATACCTGACAAGTACGATTTTTTATTTCTATATTTCATTATCATAAATCCTCATCCAACTGATCTACAATTAGGCAGATAGTTTGCGCCATCTCTGAGGTCTTCCGCAGAAAGGCCAAATACGTTTTCATCTTTGGCACCCTCATCATCAATATTCTAACGCTGCTCGTTTATGTTGTCGTCGCTCAGAAATTGCGAAAAATAAGTAAAGAACAACTTTTAACATATTGATTATTTTAAGTTTATTAGAATATTTAATTAAAAGAGGGAAATCACCGAAAAAATTATGTGAGATTTCAAATTGACGCGGCCCGTCCAACTCTCATTCTAGCGTGCTTTTTTCACGCGGTGAGTTTGGGTGACCTGCGAAATAGCACGGGCGAATGAGAAAATATTTCGGTGATCGTCCTCCTTTCATAAGACTGTTTCCAAGCAGAGCTTTTCCAAAACACTGCACGCATCTTCCGCTCCCTTCGAATTGTATCCTTCGCTGTGGCTGGTGGATGGACTTTAACGTTCGTTATTGGAATCCTTAATCTTGTTTTCATCGACCTCAACAGTCCCTGGAGTGTCAGTGGCATTATTTCGCTGACCCATAGTCTATATTGACTATAAGCGCATGTTAGTATTGAAAGAATGTATAAATAAAAATATATTTAATTTCAACATTCAAAGGCAAGGAGCTACATATAAGGAAGGGTTTTGCTCACACCAATATACCCAGCCTCAAAAAATAAATCTAATGAATAAACCGCATAGGTTATTGTTGGGCTGTTCTCTGGCATGTTTGTCAACACGTCCCTATGTGCGAATGTGTTCATTTTCTACTCCACAAGGTTTGAAGTTTGAATTGCATGACAAGTGTTCTTAAACATCCATACATGCACAGAATTAAATCAAGAACCAAATTTTTCTACACTATATTTTAAAATATAAATTACAATTTTATTACACAGAGTAAATAAATCAATAAATTCAGCAGTAATCATGTCCGTAACCTTCGAGCGCAGCCTGCCCCGGGAAAATTGTTTTCGAATTCATTAACGGAAAACATTTTGCTTATACAACTCGACGTGCTCTTTTTAATGAGACTAATTTCATCATCATCAGATTTTTTCCCTTCGGGATACACTACCGTAACCCTGAAAATTCATCGAGCCATAAATCTGTTCAAAATCTGTTTTGAGAAACGATGTACATATCATTCAATAGCATTTCGAAAGCTCTTCAAATTTCATCTAGGAACACGTTTTACGAAAATTTTATTTTGACAATTGCCGTTAAATTATTTGAAAGGTCGATACGCCACTTTCTGCTCATTTCTACACTCTGGAACCTAGATAGAAAGAAAGAGCGTGAAATTTGCTATCAAATAATCACCATTCAAGAAAAATCTGAGAAAAGTCATAGAAAAAACCAATTTTTTCTATGACGCGAGCAATGCGCGCGAGTCGGTCAAAATGGCACATTTTTGGCCGCCGAAGCACCTTGGAAGCGCATTCATCGATCCATAACTACGCTCAATGTTAATATTACAAAATCGTTAGCATATCATCTAAGAGCTCTCACAGAGATCTTCAAATGCTACATACATACTTTTATTGAAATATTTATATTTCTATGAAAAATTTTGTTCTGTACTTTTAGAAAAAAAAAAACTACTTTACAAACATTCCAGCATTTCAAAACATGCATCATTAGAAAGAGCTTGAAATTTGCTTCAAGATAGACCCCTTTCAATAAACTTTCAAGCCTATAATGTTTTGTTATAAGTGATAAGAATTGGGCATCAGCTTAGCACAATTCTTCACCGGAAAAAAATATTGGAATATTCCAATTCGAATAATCTAAACAGCGAAATTCTTGGGCGAAAGGACAGCGACGCAACTTTACCTACTCTTATGACTTATAACAAAACATTATAGACTTGAAATTTTATTGAAAGGGGTTCATCTTGTAGCAAATTTCACGCTCTTTCTTATGATGTATGTCTTGAAATGCGTAAATTTTTGTAAAGTAGTTTTTTAAGCGTTCTAATAGTACAGAACGAAATTTTCCGGAGAAATATAAATATTTCAATAAAAGTATGTATGCAGCATTTGAAGATCTCTGTGAGAGCTCTTAGATGATATGCTAACGATTTTGTAATATTAACATTGAGCGTAGTTATGGATCGATGAATGCGCTTGCACGGTGCCTCGGCGGCCAAAAATGTGCCATTTTGACCGACTCGCGCGCATTGCTAGAAATAGAAAAAATTGGTACGCTCAGATTTTTCTTGAATGGTGATTATTTGATAGCAAATATCACGCTCTTTCTTTCTATCTAGGTTACAGAGTGTAGAAATGAGCAGAACGTGGCGTTCGACCCTTCAAATAATTTAACGGCAATTTTCTCGGCCAAAATAAAATTTTCGTAAAACATGTTCCTAGATGAAATTTGAAGAGCATTCGAAATGCTATTGAATGATATGTACATCGTTTCTCAAAACAGATTTTGAACGGATTTATGGCTCAATGAATTTTTAGGGTTACGGTAGTGCATCCCGAAGGGAAAAAATCAGATGATGAAAAAAATTAGTCTCATTAAAAAGAGCGGGTCGAGTTGTATAAGCAAAATGTTTTCCGTTAATGAATTCGAAAACAATTTTCCCGGGCAGGCTGCCTTAAGCGCATGCTCGACTCTTATAGAGAAGCTCTCTTAAGTTATTCCGTTTATCAATCTTCCTTCAGTCGATTATTATTTTTGCTAACATTATAGCAACGAATATCGAGTTGCACTGCTGGCACTTCTTCCAAAGTGGAAGTGCTTACCAGTTTATCCACAACAGCGATGAGGTCGTTCACGATATCAGATGAATCTCCCGGCAGATTATACATCCATCTTTTTATCTCTTCGTGGTTTCTCGATGCCAACGTATTCCGATAGAATTTATTCTATGCTTGAATTCTATCATTCACTACGAGAACAATGAATGTAGTTGCATTCTTGTTAATGAAAATAATAGTTTCACGTTAAGCAATCTTTTCATTTGTAATATATGGATATTTATTGTTATGAAAGCGATTAATTGAACAAATTAATTATCCATAACGTCTTGTTTTATTATAAACTTTTCTACGTTTTTATTTTGGACGCGCTAAAACATTAATGAGAATGAAGTCTCAAAAATCCTCGGCATAATCTCGAACGACCAAGCACTTCCTTGTCCTTGACTTTCTGTCCTTTGGTCTTCTGGTCGTTTACAAGAATGATCCTAGCGTGTCGCCATCCAATTGTGTATGTGCAATAAACCAGAAAGAAGTCCTTGATTCCTTGCGTACCCTTGTGCTCAGCTGTCCCTACTTGTTTTTCATACATTTGCTTCATACAAAAAGACACACAAAGAAATCTCTTCACCTCATCATCAGTGATATACCGCCAAAATGGCCGATTTCGCGCGCAATATTCCAAAAGTATCTCGGCGAATTTTTTTTATTCGTATCCTCAAATTTTTCTACACTATATTTTAAAATATAAATTACAATTTTATTACACAGAGTAAATAAATCAATAAATTCAGCAGTAATCTATCTATCTATCTACATATGTTTAAGTTTGCACTATTTACCTTACACAAAAATAGATCAAATATGCGACTCTTCAAAATCATAACCAATAAACATTTTCGAAAAGTGCTTGTATTTTTCCTAGTTCTGTTACGTGATATTGCAGTAAGTATCGCTTGGAATGTTCAGAACTAATGATAATAACAAGAATACGATTTGACTGATTGTTGTTCATGCCCTCTGACATCCACAGCAGCACTTGTAATGGAATGACCATGCCACAACAAACCGATTCTACAACTTTTCACTGAACTCGCAGCCTACTGGCG
The DNA here is from genome assembly GCA_945643635.1 of Allodiplogaster sudhausi. Lineage (NCBI taxonomy): Eukaryota > Metazoa > Nematoda > Chromadorea > Rhabditida > Diplogasteridae > Allodiplogaster > Allodiplogaster sudhausi. Next base: position 5,750,880 of record CALZFC010000001.1, on the reverse strand, counting down.
ATATTTAGCCAACTTGTTTGTGTATTTATTTACAATGCCAAACAGCCTTTATCCAGCTTTCTTTCTCTCTGTCTTTCTGTCCGTCTGTCTCTCTCTCTCACTTTTTCTCTTTGTTTCTCTTTCTCTCTCTCTGCTTACCATCTAATTAACCCCGCACGATCCCGCCGCCATTGTTTCCTAGCCCTCTCATGCTCACGCTCTCTCAAGTAGCTCTCAAACTCGAACGAATGTTGTTTCCTAGTACACCTCGCCTCAAGCTCGAGAAAAAGAAAATGACGAACACAAGATTAGGAGAATGTCTGACAGTGATAGGGAAAGAGAGGAGGGAAAATGAGACTGTAAGCAGATCTATGAATTTGCCGACATGTGTTTGGAGTCAAAATAGAAAGAAGTAGGAATGTCGAGAGAAGAAAACAGAGAAAAGAGTTATGTAAATTGTGAAGAATGTGCGAAAGAAGGGGTAGCGAGTGGTCAGAGAACAGGAGTATGTGCGAGGAAGTATCACTGCTTTCGGCAAGGAAACTTACGGCAGGCAACCAGTTCGCGTGCGCCTAAAAGGTAAAAGTTTTCCGTCAACTCGAGCAGCAACACGGGAGCTCACACTATTCTAATAGAACGCGAGTGCATTTTCAGCAGATATAAAAGAGACGGCGATTCCATAACAGAACACACAAACACAGCCTCGTCGGCCTCCTTCCACTCGAGATGTGGAGAAAGCTCGCTGCCGTTCTTCTCCTATCGTCGTCTGCTATGGCGTGCGTTCACGAATCCATCGCATAAATACATATATTATTCACATCTTTTAACTTCACCTTTTTATATCAAACAAACCTGAATACCATAGGGTTCGAATTATAGAGGCGGAGGCGGCGGCTTCGGTGGACCGCCTTCATTTGGCGGCGGCGGCGGAGGCTTCTCAGGTGGAGGTGGCGGAGGAGGCTACTCATCTGGCATGCCGCCACCCTTGCCCCCGCCAAGCTTCGGAGGAGGAGGAGGCGGCGGCGGCGGCTACTCTACCGGTGGCGGAGGAGGATTTGGTGGAGGCATGGGCGGCGGAGGATTTTCATCTGGCGGCGGAGGATTTGGCGGCGGCGGTGGATACGCTTCGGCTGCTCCCCCACTTCTACCTCTCCCCATGCCTGCGCCCTCTTTCCCATCTGCCCCTCTCCCGACCGGTAACTCGTATGCCACTGGCGGTGGAGGCTTCGGTGGTGGTGGTGGTGGATTTGGTGGTGGCGGAAGCAGCTACTCTGGAGGCGGAGGATCTTTCGGAGGAGGTGGCGGTGGATATGCTTCTGGTGCTCCTCCTCCCCTTCCTCCTCCTCCCCCTCCTAGCTTCGGCGGCGGAGGCGGAGGCTACTCCTCCAGTGCCCCTCCTCCTCCTCCTCCCCCTCCTAGCTTCGGTGGCGGAGGCGGTGGCCACTCCTCCGGCGCTCCTCCCCCTCTTCCTCCTCCCCCCTCCTAGCTTCGGCGGCGGAGGCGGAGGCTACTCCTCCAGTGCCCCTCCTCCTCCTCCTCCCCCTCCTAGCTTCGGTGGCGGAGGCGGTGGCCACTCCTCCGGCGCTCCTCCCCCTCTTCCTCCTCCTCCCCCTCCTAGCTTCGGCGGCGGAGGCGGAGGCTACTCCTCCGGTGCCCCTCCTCCTCCTCCTCCTCCTCCTCCTCCTCCTCCTCCTCCTCCTCCTCCTCCTCCCCCTCCTCCTCCCCCTCCTCCTCCCTCATTCCCTCCACCATCGTCAGGCGGCTACTCGTCTGGTGCACCTCCTCCCCCTCCTCCAGACTTTGCGCCTGCACCATCCGGTTACTCTTCTGGTGGTGCTCCGCCGCCAATGCCCTCCTTCGCTCCTCCTCCTCCTCCGCCTGTGTCTGGTGGTGGATATGCGGGCGGATTCAAGCACAAGGTTAGGATACACTCAAATTTTTTTTGTTGAGAAAAATGATCGTATTAAAAAAACAATATTAAGGCTCGTGCTATGGTTGCAAAGAAGCGCCTGGCTGCGACTGCCTAAAGCAGTTTCACGAGTAAGTCTATCTCCTAATAATGTACTAGAGTAATCTTTACAAAGCGACCCCGCTAGTTGACCGAAAGTGTTATTCAGCTTATCATTAGTAATATCAATTTACTTGCAGAGCATGGCTCAAAGCGGGTTCGAATTTACAGCCGCCTTCTTACAACATCAACTTGTACATTCTATCTTATAAATTATGTGAATAAAGCTATTTGATCTGCACAAACATTTCTGATCGTTGCAAGCAGTGGTCAGGGAGGCAATCATACAGTGTGAACTACCAAATTCAAGCAAATTTCATCATATCAATAATTCACACAAAACATATTCATTAATTACTCTGGATGCGCTCAAACGCGAATGAGAACGTAGAGATCTCAAAAAACCCTCGAAGCAAACCCCTTGTCTTTGACTCTCCGTCCATTTGGTTTTAGTGACTTTTACAATGATGAGCCAAGAGTGTCGGCAGACAATTGTGTATGTAATAATGCAAGCCTTTGAGTACCAGGTGTTCTTCCTTGTGTTGCACAAAGATTTGTTTCATACAAATATACAGATAAATAATAAATTTCTATTAACATGTAAAAAAGACATTACGACAATGGTTGGTCATTGAAATGTGAGAATACTCTTGTTTCATTGCTGACTGCAGGCGAACAAGGAAAGCCAAAAATATATAATCCCCATGCATAAGAAACCTTCAGTATTCGGATCCTTTACAAGTTCAAAGCTGATGAGCGGTCCCGGCCAGGACGCGGCCCATTCCAACTGGACCACGTGGAGAATCTTCGGCACTGATTGTGAGCTCCACCAGGTATGAACTCGAAGTGCGAAGAGAAGACTGATCGCCTGTTATGTTATTTGCTAGGTAATGCGGGAACTCAGGAACACAAGTAGAGACGCGAGAAGACAAGTGTTTTTCAAGTAAACAGGGGCTCTTTTTATAGGTTTGAGGGATGGTGTACTTTCATAAGGTCACGGGGGCAAGTCAAGGACAAATGGGTTTGATAATTCTTGGACGTGATATTTCTCCATCTACATGACAGGCATGAGTATATGTATTTATCTCCTCGGGTATCTAACACGTAGCTGTTGGCTTTGAAGGATCCAAGAACATTCGAAGCATTAGATGCAAAGAGCCCCTTCGGGACGCATTCTTACTTTTCCTAACGATGTTTCTACTTCGGCTAGATGGTATTACCTAAAATACAGCAATTCTCTACCCGTGATATCTAATAAATATTATTCTGGAATGATAGGATGTAATTCATTCAAACTTTCCCTATCCAAGTTTTCGATGAGACGAACTGATCCATGCTTAAAAATCGATATCTTAATTATTCGCCGGAGACCTCCTTTAATAGGAAAATTATGAAATAACAAGCAAAAGAAAGCATCGAAGAATCCTTCAGAGCCGCGGGTGGTCAGCCATAGCAGCCGCTCCTCAGCTATCTGAGCCTGAGTACCGCACGATGTGTGAGGCGCAGGCACGTGAGTGCTCCCCGGCGCCGGCCGCCGCTTCATACGCGGACACCATCGCCGCCGCGGCCGCTGCGATGGCCGCGCACCAGCAGCAGCAGCAGAAGTCGCAGCCATCTGTCTAATCGCTGCTGCCTGCGGAGCCCCAAGGGCGCTTCACAAGATCTGTCTGGTACATTATTCGTATCGTCATCGTTATCATTTTTTTGTCGTTTTTCCTCGACTCCGTCAACTCTTCACTCTACATGCATCATGGCATTCAACATGGCGTTAATACATTTATTTGTTACAATTGTACTTTACACTCTTACACAGCTCAGTAAATACAAATCAATCAATTCATGGGCATGTTTAAAAATGAGTTTTTTAACTGAACAAAATCGATATATTTCACACGCAAACTATAAGTAGTCTTCACGTCACTACATGTTATGAGACAAGTCATTCAAGAGTTTAGTCGGCCACACATCTGAAGCGGTGTATGATAGTTTGATGTCGGTGCCAAGATGATATCATGACGTCATGCCATCATGCCACCCTCCATAAGGTCACGACCTCAGGCTCTTTGTCGACGAGACAGCTCTGACACCGTGAACTTGCAAATTACGCCATATGACTAAGCTATTTAAAATATAACATTAAAACGTTCATCATATAAGGCATGGAATTCATATTCTGTAAGATTTCCTAGAAGAAGAACATTCTTCAATTTTGTTTGGTCATACACAAGAAGCTGCCTTAAAGGAACCGAACACTCAATCATGCATTCTTTTCGCCTGACCGAAGGGTGAGAGACAAAAGTTGGAAAAACTCAAATAGATTTCGGTTGAGTTTCGTTATCTTTTGATGAGTCTTTCACAGCCTCTGCCCACTTCATATTAGAAGATGTAAAGCAATTTATCCAAATCACTTTCTGCCTTGTGGGTGACGTCATTCCTTGAATCAGGGCTAGTTTGGATTGTGCTGGTCATCTCGGAGGTTACAGCTGCAACTGCTATACTACCTTGTAGGTATTTTGCATCTCTAACCGCATCACTCTCTCTCTCACTTCCCTCGAGTATAAGTAGGTGGTTTCTTTGCTAAACTTTTTTATGTTAGGGCTCTCTTTCTCTCTTTTCAGCATAGCATAAGAAATTAATTCTCTAGTGCAGTCTTTTTTACTGCATGCACTCTGTTGTCTCACGCACTAGATGCACTGTTTTCTTTGCCCTTCACTCTCTTTCTCCTGCCTGCCGCTCGAGGTCTCTAGACGTTAGAGAGTGCAGTGATAACGGAGTGATCGGGAAAAAAAACTGAAAGTGCACGAAGAGAAGCAGAGAGACGAGAGATCGCTATTCTCCTGCTCTTTCGATCTCTCTTTGCCTCTCCCGGACACTGGAGGTGAATGCGCCCTTCTACTGGTCTTGGAAGGAAGAAATGATGTGAACGCGAGATAGATTGAAAGAGAGAGGGAGAGGGAGATGGCCCTCCGGAATGATGAGAGATAGAGCACAGACAAGAGACGCAGGCTCCTCTGATACAAAAACGATAGGCTTCATCCATACTACAACGTGAATGTCATCAGTGAGCGGAAGCTGCTGACGGAAGGCGTATAAAAGTGCCTCGAGGCAAGATGCTCATGCCAGCAACCTAGCTCAGCCGGGTTTAGCAAAGCACACGCGCATCATGACGCATCTGCTCGCTGCCGTGTTCGTCGCTGCACTCGCGTGCATCGTCATGCTTCAGGCATGGCAAATTTCGCTTATGACTTCTATGATAGTTTTCTCGCTTTGCTTTACTGATACTTTTAAGTAAACTTTACTGCTGGTATAAACCGTTATTTGTTAATAAATTTTATTTTTATTTTTTTTTTAAATATTTCTGTTCTATTCGTGAACCACGGTCCTCCAAAAGCGATCCTCTAAGGATGTCACTCTTTCGATACTCAGTTTGATGAAGCGCGTTCAAATATATTTGAATTTTTTCTTATTTGTAAAAAGCGCGGGACGACGAAATTGGCCGATTGCCAATTTTTCTTGGCTAAAGTACAGTAGGATTGGGCATTTTGTTTAAGGCGGATAGCTTGGAACGTGACCGCAATGCGAGCAAGCACGCGTTGCGGTCGCACTTTTTTCTGTCCCGCGCTGCAATTTTGAATTGTAATCACGCACGGAAACGCGTTGCGTTCCATAAGGGCGCGTCGCGGCCTGATCATTTTAGCACTGACGATGAGGATCGCTTTTTGGTACTGCGTAAATGACCGTGTAAACTTTGCCACATTCACTTTTCTTGCAATTCTTTTTAATTTATTCTGGTTTTATTTTATTTCATAACAATGTAAAATCCTGATTATGATTGTGATCAATGAATCTGAATTCTCCCGTTTAGGCATCGCCTCTCCTGCCATCCTCGCCTGTCGCCATTCCATCTGGAGCAGCGCCTCCACAAGCGGTCGAGCCCTTCTCTTTCTCAAGGCGCGCCAAGCGCCAATGCGGCGGCTGCTGCCAGAGCAACAACAATAACAACTGCTGCTGCTGCTCCAACAACAATAACAATAATAATAAATGCGCGGTAAGCTACAGCTTTAAAATGGTAAAAAAATGGTTGAAATGTTATAAAATAAAAATTGGCGATTTATATGTACATATATCAAGTTGTATTCACTTGCTGATAGCGGAGACATTGATTATATTGAAAAAGAATTTCCGTAGCGCATCTGCTACATGATCTAATTTTTCGGTTTTACAAGATCAGCTAATTCCTCTGCATTCAGCTCTAAAATTTAAAAAAAAAGTTGAAATGTTTTAAAATAAAAATTTGCAGAGTAAATGTACATACATATATCAAGTAGTATTCACTTGCTGATAGCGGAGACATTGATTATATTGAAAAAGTATTTCCGGAGCGAATCGGCTACATGATCTACCTTTGGGTTTCGCGAGATGATTTCTCTGCATTTGCAGATCCTTCTGACGCCGATCAATAATAATAACAACAATTGCTGCTGTCAGTCGTCGTCTTCGAACAACCGCTGCTGCTGCCAGTCGATTAACAACAACAATAACTGTTGCTGCCAATCGAACAACAATAACAACAACAACTGCTGCTGCTCGAGTAATAACAACAACAATAACCGATGCGCTGTAAGACACGTTTACTTTAATTAATTAAAGGATTAATTAATCTTTTGAAAAGACGTGGCTGCGTATTCAAATTAGTGCGTAAGATGTCAAGCTATCAGTATAGATTATTGAATATATGTAAATAATAGCTGACTCATATTTCAATATCAGTCTCGTTAAAAAAAACCATCTTACAATACGAAAATGGTACGTACATAAAGGGTGAGTTTAACGGTGTTTCTCGCCTTGAAATTTCAGATTCTTCTTTCTCCAATCAGCAACAATAACAACAACTGCTGCAGCCAGTCTTCTTCGTCCAATAACTGCTGCTGCTGCTGCCAATCGAACAACAACAATAACAACTGTTGCAGCCAATCGAACAACAACTGCGGAGGCAGCCAGCAAGCGGTGCGGTTTGAATTTTGCATGTTATTGTTAAGTAAATTTATTTTTTCGGTGAAAATTATAAATAATTACTTCTGCTGCCTTTTGACCCTGATTCAAATATTATTAGTGAAAATGTTTTAATTGCTGATAGTTTTTTTTTACAAAGTTCAAATTTATCTCGTTCAGATCTTTTTGACTCCGTGCAACAACAACAATAACAACAACAACTGCTGCTGCCAGTCTAGCAACAATAACTGCAGCTGCAGCAATAACAACAGCAACAACAATATTGTTAGTTTCAGATATTTACATACATCCATACAAATAACAGGGTCCAGGATCGCAAATGGCATATATGTATGTATGTAAAGTATTATTATTGATGGAAAAAGTGATCCACCATCGTTATAAGTGTAGACGTCTCCAAAGTCTCCGTTCTCTCTTCCGTCTGTCTTGCCTGGTCTCACACGTTGATTCCCTGTCCCATCACTCGGAAGGACACAACACTAACCATCTTTATTTCTGTTATAGATTTTATGATAGAATTAAAATTGGATGTTTTTTTCTAATAACACGATGCAGGTCCTCGTCCCGATCTCGAGCGGAAACAACAACAATAACTGCTGCTGCAACCCGTGCGGAGGAGGATACGGCAGACGGAAGCGAACCATCTTCGCAGAGAGACGACAGGTCAGGGAGAGAGAGAAGAGAGGGAGAGAAGAGAGAGAAAGAGAGCGAGAGAGAAAGAGAGAGCGAGCGAGAGAGAGAGAGAGAGAATGTGTGTGTGTGTGTGTGTGTGTGTGTGTGTGTGTGTGTGTGTGTGTGTGTGTGTGTGTGTGTGTGTGTGATGGAGGGAGAGAGGATAAAAGTGAGAGAGAGGGAGTGAGATGATCAAAGGAGGAGGGGGGGGGGGGGTGAAGAAGGCATAGTATGTATGTATGTAGTATAAAAGAGTTGGCGGGGAAGACCATGAATTACTCAGGGAAAAAATTGCACTGTGTACCTGACAAAAAGGACATATTATTCACGAGAAAGGCATATCTCGGTGGAAACTTCAAAAAGGGGAAGATGAGGAGTGGAGAAAGTAAGACATGTATTCCGCTTCTTGTAGCAGTCGGCTGATTGCACGGCACTCTGCGCGGCGCGTTGCGGTCGCGCTGCGGACGCTGCTGCCGCGGCAAAGAAGGACGCATTTGCTGCATCAGCCGCGGCGTCCCGTGCGGCCGCCATGGCGATGGCTACGCGCCAGGCTTGAAGTGTAGAAGAATGAGACAATGCAATGAAGAATGTCTGTACATACTACATGTAATGCTATGGATAAACGTTGATTTCATATCATCTTCATGTTTATTAGTAACTACATTAATTATGCTCGGGTTTCACCCGTATGAAGAGAGAGAGAGAAGTGTAATTTTTTAAATGTAGCGGCAGCAGGACTATTTTTGTGATTACCTATTTTAAATACATGAAAAGAGATTACTGCTGACCAGGAAGTCTTTCGGCGGGGTCCAGCAAACCTCCACAAGTAACAAAAACAGTAATGTGCTCTCAATTTCGTTCTTGCTGAGGTTCGATCCGGAAGTCGACAAATCCTATCGAGACATGATGGAACAAAGAGAGTCTCGTCTTAGCAGGACCAGGAGTGGGGAGAGAGTGAGAGTGAGCGAGAGAGCGAAAGAGCGAGAAAGCGAGAAAGGGAGGGAGAAAAGGAGAAAGCGAGAGAGATTGAGAAATAGAAAGGGAGAGAGAGGGGAGAGTGACCAGCCGGGAGAGAAATCGGTACCTGAATGTAGTGTGAGCACACACAGTCATTCAAAGTGTGCCCGATAGATGAGTTAAGTGAGAGAGTACGACAAAAAGAGAGAGAGAGAGGAGAGAAAGAGAAAGAGAGAAAGATAGCGAAATGCCCGAAGACCACGCAAATCACAGTGAGTCAGTCTGACTCCTCGAATTCGCCCGAACATTCTGGCGTTTCTTGCCCACTTTTCTCTCCCTCTCTCTCTCTCTCTATCTTTCTCTCTCTTTTTCTCTCTCTCTCTTTATCTCTCTCTAATTCTCTCTCTCTCTGTACTCTCTCGCTTGACATGTGTAGCGCAAAGATAATGAAAGAATCTCGGCGATGACCAGGACTGTGGCGGACACGAGCGAATGAGAGTGAGTATTGACAAGGCACACGCGGCAATTCGAACAGCATGAAATATTTTTCCGTGATCCTCCTTCTTTCATAAGACTGGTTCCAAGCAGAGTTTTGCCAAACAACTGCAACACGCCTCTTCCGCTCCCTTCGAATTGTGCCCTTCGCGGTGGCAGGTGGATGGACTTCACGTTCGTTATTGGAATCCTTATACTTGTTTTCGTCGACTTCAACAGTCCTTGGAGTGTCAGTGACATTATTAGTCTGTCTATATTGACTATAAGCGTTTGAAAGTATTGAGGAAATATATAAATACAAATATATTTAATTTCAACATTCAAAGGGAAGGATATACATATAAGGGTTTTTGCTCACACTAGTCTGCCCAGTGTCAGAAATACAAATCTAATGAATAAACCGCATAGGTTATTGTTGGGCTGTTCTCTGGCATGTTTGTCAACACGTTCCTCTGAGCGAATGTGTTCATTTTCTACTCCACAAGGTTGGAAGTTTGAATCGCTGACAAGTGATTTTAAACATTCATACATGCACAAATTTAAATCACGAACTGATTTAAGTTATTCCGTTCACGAAACTTCCTTTAGTCGATTATTATTTTTGATAACTTATTTTTGCTTACATTTAAGCAGCGAATATCGAGTTCCACTGCTTGCACTTCTCCCTAAGTGGAAGTGCTTAACAGTTTATCCACAACAGCGATGAGGTCGTTCACGATATCCGATGAGTCTCCCGGCAGATTATACCTACATTCATCTCTTCGTCCATTCATGGTTTTCCAACATATTCTGTGAGAATTTATTCTGTTCTTCTATTCTGTCAGTCAGTACGATCACAATAAATGTATGTATGTATATGCTCGTCAATGAAAATAACAGTTTCACTTTAAGCAATCCTTTCTAAAAATTCCTTTCCATTTGTAATTTATATATATGTACATATGTACATATTTATTGTTAAGAAAGCAATTAATTGAACAAATTAATTTACCATGATGTAAAACACGAATGAGAATGACCTCAAAAGAAGTCCTTGGCATAATCTAGAACGACAATGCACTTCCTTGTCCTTGACTTTCTGTCCTTTGGTCTTCTGGTCGTTTACAAGAATGATCCAAGAGAGTCGCCATCCAATTGTGTATTTAATAAACCAGAAAGAAGTACTTGATTCCTTGCGTACCCTTGTGCTCAGCTGTCCTTGTTTGTTTTGCATAGATTTGCTTTCATACAAAAAGACACACAAAGAAATGTTTCTTCACTTCACCATCAGTGATATACCGCCAAAATGGCCGATTTCAAATGCAGCAGCGCAATGTTCCAAAAGGTGCATTGGAAATATCTCGGCGTAGAAGCAAGCAAAAAAAAGAGATCTATCTATGTATAGCTTATTCCAATCCTCATGTTTTACGCTCAATCTTTTTAAATATAAATTACAACTTTATTACACAAAGTAAATCAACCAATAAATTTATCAGTATCTGCATATGTTTGAGTTTGAACTATTTTCCTAACACAAAAAATACATTATCTGTATGCGACACTTCGGAATCATAACAAATGAGTATTTACGAAAAGTGCTTGTATTTTTCCTAGTTCTGTTATGTGACTTTGCTGTAGGTATCGTTTGGAATGTTCAGAACTTATAAGAATAATAAGAATACGATTTTGATGATTGTTGTTCATGCCCTATGACATCCACAGTAGCACTTCCAATGGAATGACCATGCCACAACAAACCGATTCTACAACTTTTCACTGAACTCGCAGCCTACTGGCGATGTTTAGCCAACTTGTTTGTGCATTTATTTACTATGACAAGCAGCCTCTGCTTACCTTATTCTCTAATTAACCACGCACGCCCTCGCCCCATTGTTTCCTTGCCCTCTCATGCTCTCGCCCTCTCAAGTAGCTCTCTATCTCGAATGAACGTAGTTTCCTAGTACACCTCGCAAGCCCGAGAAAACGAAAATGACTAAACAAGATTGGGAGAATGTCTGATTGTGAGAGGGAAAGATAGCAGAGAGGCACGATTAAAAGAAGAGAAAATAAGAAGGAAAAGAGATGTATGAATTTGCCGACGTGCGAACGTGTTTGGAGTCAAAATAGCAAGAAGTAGGCATTTTGAGAAGAAACCAGAGCGGAGAGGTAATTGTGAAGAATGTGCTCAAGAAGGGGTAGCGAGTGGTCAGAAAACAAGAGTCTGAGTGCGAGGAAGTATCACTGCGTTATCGGCAAAGAAACTTACTGCAAGCAACCAGTTCGCGTGGGCCTAAAAGTTAAAAGTTTTCCGTAAACTCGAGCAACAATACGGGAGCTAAAACAATTCTAATAGAACGCGCGAGTGCATTCTCATTTGATATAAAAGGGACGTCGATTCCATGACAGAACATATACTCACACAGCCTCGTCGGCCGTCTTCCACTCGAGATGTGGAGAAAGCTCACTGCCGTTCTTCTCCTATCATCGTCTGCTATGGCGTGCGTTCACGGATCCATTGCCCAAAATATATTATTTACATTTCACCTTTTTATACCAAACAAACTTGAATATAATCGGGTACGAATTATAGAGGCGGCAGCGGCGGCGGTGGCTTAGGTGGACCGCCTTCGTTTGGCGGTGGCGGTGGAGGTGGCGGAGGAGGCTATGCCTCTTCTGGCATGCGGCCACCCTTGCCCCCGCCAAGCTTCGGAGGAGGAGGAGGAGGCATCGGCTACTCTACCGGTGGCGGAGGCGGATTTGGCGGAAGCATGGGCGGCGGAGGATTTTCATCTGGCGGCGGAGGATTTGGCGGTGCTGGTGGATACGCATCGGCTGCTCCCCCACCTCCACCCCTCCCCATGAATGCGCTTTCTTTCCCATCTGCCCCTCTCCCGACTGGTAACTCCTATGCCACTGGCGGTGGAGGCTTCGGTGGTGGTGGAGGTGGATTCAGTGGTGGCGGAAGCAGCTACTCTGGAGGCGGAGGATCTTTCGGAGGAGGTGGCGGCGGCGGATATGCTTCTGGTGCCCCTCCTCCACCTCTTCCTCCTCCTCCCCCTCCAAGCTTCGGCGGCGGAGGCGGAGGCTACTCCTCCGGCGCTCCTCCCCCTCTTCCTCCTCCTCCTCCTCCAAGCTTCGGCGGCGGAGGCTACTCCTCCGGCGCTCCTCCTCCCCCTCCCCCACCTCCCCCTCCCCCTCCCCCTCCATCATTCCCTCCACCATCGTCCGGCGGCTACTCGTCTGGCGCACCTCCTCCACCTCCTCCGGACTTTGCTCCTGCACCATCCGGCTACTCTTCCGGTGGTGCTCCGCCGCCAATGCCCTCCTTCGCTCCTCCTCCTCCTCCTCCGCCTCCTTCTGGTGGTGGATATGCGGGCGGATTCAAGCACAAAGTTATTATTAGCTCGATTTTTTCAGGAAAAACTTTTTTAATACAAAATAAAATAATATTAAGGCCCGTGCTATGGTTGCAAAGAAGCGCCTGGCTGCGACTGCCTGAAGCAGCCTCACGAATAAGTCTCCTAATTATGCATCCATATACTAGAGTAATCTTTACAAAGTGAGCCCACTAAGTGTTCAAAAAGTGTTATTTAGTTTACAATTAGTAATATAAATTTACTTGCAGAGCATGGCTCAAACGGGGTGCGAATTTACTGTTGCCTTCTTACAACATCAACTTGTACATTCTTTTATTCTATCTGATAAATTATGTGAATAAAACTATTTAATCTGCAAAAACATTTCTGATCGTTGCAAGCAGTGGTCAGGAGGCAATTATACAGTATGAACTAACAAATTTAAGCATATTTCATCATATCAATAATTCACATCAATATATATTTATTTATTACTTTGGATGCGCTGAAAAGCGAATTAGAATGTAGAGATCTTAAAATGCCTCCGAAGCACAAAACAACTTCTTTGTCTTTTGTCCTTTGGTCTTCGTAACTTTTACAATAATGAGCCAGGAGAGAATACAGCCAATTGTGTATGTAACAAATTTAAGCATATTTCATCATATCAATAATTCACATCAATATATATTTATTTATTACTTTTGAGTACCTTGAGTCCAGGTGTTCTTCCTTGTTTGGCTTCGAAGATGCTTCATTGCAATGTTTCATTGTTGACTGAAGGCGAACAAGGAAAGCCAAAAATTTATTATCGTTTAAATTGTCACATGCATTAGAAGTCTTCTGTATTCGGGTCCTTTACAAGTTCAAAGCTTATGAGCGAGTGCAATACATGTTACAGAATAGTGTAGACTTCTCCAAAGCGAGAGAATTCTAGAATACTCTCTCAATCTGCAACACGTGAGGCTTGGGCAGATGCAGATTGTTGAGAAGACGTGGCGCAAGATCGACACCTGAGCCGTCGGCCGGTGGAAGGAGTCGATACCGTTGGAGGGTGGCGGCGACTCCGAGGAAGAGCTCGACGCGCGCGAGGCCCTCGCCCGCGCACTGACGCCGCCCGAGGCCGAATGGAACCGTACGGTCGACGAGGTCCTAAGCGGAAGAACAGTTTCGATCAACTCTCAGCGTTCTACGCAGTACAATCACATGTATGCATTCATATGATATGATGCACAAATAAATTGTTTAAAAATAAACTCTTTGAACGCAGAACAATCGTAATGATAACAAATATTAAATTTGATAATGCACAATGACCAAAATTCAAATAACTAATTACTACGTGAGTGCAAAGTACTTTATCGCACACCTTTCTCAGTGTCTTTCCGTCGTCGGCGAGATATCGCTCGGGCCTGAACTGCTCGGGCTGCTCAAAGTGAGGATCGGTCGCTAGAATCTGATGCAAATCACCGTCGACCATCGCGCCGGCCGGGATGTCATGGTGCTGAATTTAGCTACTTTACTTTTTAGTGCAGGATTAATATATTTTTCTACACACATTTCTTATACATACGTATTCATAAATGTATGCATATATAATTTAAATATTCGAACGTATGTATATTTACATATATACATTTCTGACTACAGTAACCTGAACACGCGTGTCTGCGACGGCCTTCCTGAAGATGACAAAGTTGGCTGCGACAATGTTCGCGCATCGCTGGATCTCATGGACGGCTGCCGTCGTGTAGGGGAGATGCGGCCGGTCGGCCATCGCTGGCAGTCGCGCGTCTCCCACTACCAATCGGATCTCGGCTCGAATTCGCTCCTTAGAAGATATTGATGTCTCGAAGACAGATTAGTGTTTGTCATATTAATTGTAAGAAATAAAAAGCGCCTTTGCGAACAAAAGTGCATAACAAGAAAGTGTTTAGTATGTGTTAATTTTATTTACTAGACATACACTATTTTAAGCGTTACGTGCTTCCACACCACACACCTGAACGTCCTGATGCGCGGCGAGAAAGAGTGTCGCCCAGCGAAGTGTCGATGATGTCGTCTCCTGGCCGGCGAGGAAGAAGTCGCGACAACACACAGCCAGCTGCTCCTCCCTGCACACACCGACACATTCTTGGAATGATTCCAGTGAGTGGTTTGGTAGATGAGAAATCACGATTATTCCCATTCGCTCATGCATACTATCTGTTGATACCAATATTTTGGACTTTTTTTAAAATACTTTTTGGTTTCGTGCATATCACAGAATTTGTTAAAGAAAATAAGTGGCAGCATATGTTGATTTACTAATTCTCTCACGGGGAATTCTCTTTCTTTCCCTCTTGTATTTTTATCTTCGCATTTCTCGTTAGTCGAGAAAGAATCTACTAGTTTTGTTATTATGTGTTGATTAAAGAAATAAATAAATGAACTAAATAATTAATTATTAGATGAAATTATTAATGAGTTAATATTGTGACGTAAGAAAGCCGTCGCCGCCCGGCTGCTCGGCAATCTTTTTCGCGTACGCGTGCACAAAGCACGTCGGCTCATCCTCAGCCACATTGAAGCCCTCTTTAGCACGCGCAATGCTCGCGCGGATATGGGCGAAGAGCTGAAGAGACTCATGGAATCATGGAATGAGGGGAAATATAGTTTAGCATAGATATAGTTTTTTTTTTATATTGAAGAGCTGACAAAGGCGTTGAATTAGAATGCATTAAATTGATGTCATTTTTTAAACTGACAAGAATATGGTATGTACATACTATATGTGCATACATATGTACATATGCATGTTTGTACATATAAGATGTCAAAATAAATATCTATTATTTGTTTTAAAAAAAACTTGTTTTTACCGCATTTCGATCGCGCTCGAGCGTTTTGTAGAAGTTGCCGCCAAGTAGCGGAAAGTGCTTGAGGAGCGGAAAGCGGATGAGGAAGAACGTAAAGCGCGATCGGGAGATTCTCTCGAGCATCTGTATTGAACATAGAGAATATGGAGGAAAAATAATAATTTAAATTCTATTTTTTTAGTTGAAAAGTGGCATAAAGATACAATTATTACTGCATTGTTCTAAAAATTAAGTTATAGAAAAAAGAACAAAAAGAACAAGGACGACGGAAAAAAGTAAACTCACGCGATTGAACAACTCGACAAACTGGACGAGCTCGTCACAGTCGTCGAACTTGTAGCGAAAGTCAAAGAGAGTCTCGTTGATGATGTTCGACACCATGAGCTAACGTAAGTAGGATTTTTTTAAAAATAAACCATGATTCTAATCAATAATTTAACTATTATAAATTTGAGCATACAAACGAGAAAAAAACGACGGTGAAGTGTTCACTTAAACAGCATTAAAATATACTTGTATCGGCCACCGCATATTCACGTGCTTCTTGTCTTCAATACCGTCAAGAAAACGCAGATACTCTTCGATCGAGCTGAGGACCTTTAAGAAAACATCCATTATTGACAGATGAAATGCTAAAAGTTATTTTTTCTTGCCTAATATGATTATTCTTGCAGATTTATTTTTTTTTATTAAATTTCTTTTTTATTTTATCTAACGAGATAGCTTTTGACCTGCTGCTCCATGAGATTTTTGCCCATGCCAAAGTCGCGCAGAATACCGATTGACGCACGTCGTTGTGCCTATGAAGAAGGAACGGAAAAAGTGAGTATGATTTTTACATTTCGGTTTTTCCTTCCTGTTTTAAAATGGGATTGAAAAAGGAACATGTTCAGTCAAATTCGAAAAACACGTTGGGCACATTTTTTCTCATGAATCAATAAAACAGCTAATAATCTACTCACTTGCCACCCGGCGCCATTTGAATTCACGACTCCTCCGTTTTCGATGAGGCTGATCAGCTGGGTTATCGCGTTTGATGGCCGATCAACAAAGTCGTCGCCTAATGTAAGCACAAAAGTACACATATGTATATCTTTTTCCAAAAGCGTAAGCCTAAACGAAGATTCTCTTTTTCTCATAACTGTATTCTCTACTCTTTCAAATGGATTAATAGATGAAGATGAGGTGTGATCGTTAAAAAATACCTTTACTTCGTAGCAATCAGTTTACAATATAATGTACAGTATTCTGCAATAAAAGTTCAATTTTGAGCTTTCATGTATATTTTATTTATCAAAATAGAAGAGGTTTATGGAAGCGCCATAAACCTTGCTTCACAAGGCTGTCGGACTTCCATTTGTTTTTATACTTTGTAAGAAAAAAAGAAGGCAAACCCAAAATATGCACTTTTATTGCATGCTACTACTGTGTGTATGCGGCCGCTATATCAGCTGCAATAGCCGAAGCTCCTTGGCCGCTGCGCGGTACTGTGCAAACCTTTGGTGACGAACGCCTCTCGGACCGCATCGTAGTCTGCGAGCACGACAACCGGCGCCGGGAGGAAGACCGTGAAGACGGAGCCGAACTCTTTCCGGAAGCGCTTAAAGTCGCTGCAGAACTGCTGTGGAGTCAGCTGCAAAATTCGCTCCAAATTAACTGGGCTTGTGGCTCTTGTTTTCTAAAATAAGGAATTACATAATTATATTTCGCCATTGACATACATACATATCCTTTGTGTCCACATTCCTCTCAACCTGGAATAGATTGCCAAAGAATGGCAACGGCGTCGGTCCCCTAGGATATTTGGCGATTGATCTGTAGAAGTCGAGGACGTAGTAGATTAGGAATGCTGCGATCGCTGCGAGTATCAAGAACATTTCCTTCTGAACGCAGAGTACTTCAACCATATTTATCACTGACGTGCAGAAAGGTATGTATTTCAAGGGCAATTGGCCCTGGTAGTCGAATCACACTACATACATACGTTCATATGTTTCAATAAAATATGCATAGACTTTGCTAATAACCACGGTATGAAAAAAACCCAGATGATATCCACTACGAAGGCTAATGTTGTCATTAAAGAATCTAATTGTATATAAAATATAACACATTAAAAATAAATAGTAATTCGAATAACAAGAAAAAGGACATTTTATGAGACAGAAAGGTTCCAATTATCATGCGACAATAAACGGGAGAATAGTACAGGAAGGTCTTCGTCCGTACATTTATATAGGTTTACCGCTTTTGTGACACAAATAGTGTCCTGATAAGATCACACGGTGATCACAGAAGTAGAAGGAGCGCTCAAGAAACTGTGAGAGACAGACAGACGACGAAAGCAAGTGCATAGAGAGCGTTGGGTTTGAGAAAAGAGAAAGAGAGTGAGCAGATTGCAGAGAAAAAAGCACGTGTATAATTGTAAGCTTTTTACGGCGTTTGTTTTTGTTTCCATAATGAATACAACTGATTTTTGTAGTCTTGGTAGAGTTGAATCGTCTTTCTCTTTCTTTTTTTCCTTTTTACTCTCTTGGCCTACATGCATTCTTTGACTCTTCTTCTCGGACACTGCAGAAAGTGCTGTGCTACCTCCATCTTCACTCTCGTTGGCCATTCACGATTTGGCGCAGGCTACAAAGCACAAAGCAGACAAGACAGCGCGATGCACTGTTCCAAATTGTGAAAGTGATGATCATATGAAATTGATGTGGAAAATCCAAGGTCGGTTTTATTATATGTTATTGAGAACATATGTATGTACATATGTACATAGAAATGCATACATACTTGTATAAAAATTTTAAAGCATAAATTAAAAACAAAAAAGAAATGTGCATTTGTCATCTTATTAGAATTTGTTGATGCAATTTCCTCACAGATGAAAAATTTATGTTTCTTTTCTTACATCGTCTCTTTTGCGACATGCTGGCAGAATTTCTTTGGCATGTCTATGAAACAACGAATTATTAAAATTTTAAAATGCTACGTTCAAAATAAATATGCCACATGATGCTTGATTCATGAAATGCTCCTAAGATGAGCTGCCTACATACTGCAACAACTTGTTTACTATATAAGCTAATTGTAAGAAAAGCCGTGATAAACAAATTAACCAAAACTGATTTGTCGGGGTTTCTTCCTATATATGAACGTAAGAATTCGTAAAAAGGAGTAAGCATTTCTTTAGCGCCTTTCTCTTCACAGCAGTCAACGATGACCACGCATTCGCCGGATCTTTCCAGGTGCTACGACCCTCATGGTAATCATAAACAAACAATCCATACACATGTATAAAACAGAGATTAGAAAGAGAGAGAATGCCACATTAGGCCATGTTTTCGTGAAATGAACAACTATGTATGTATGTAATTATTCGCAGGCTCCTTCCGCCTACGAATTTCATTTGTTTTTGAATAAGATCCTTCCCAACGAGAAGAATGGCACCAGTAGCCTTGCTGGAATATGCTGTCATGAATATACATATTATGTACGTGAGAAATATATTTTTGCATTTAGTATAGAACCGGCATCACTTTCTGCACGTCGCCGCGCAGCCGCATTCGGTGCGCGATCGTCTCGTCTCGCACTTTGAGTTCATGACCAAGTTCGGACAGCTCGACCAGCTTGACCACGCGGGCCGTGAAATGGGCGCCATCCAATTCTACAACATGGACATCTTCGCCCCCTTTGCTATGGCAATCCTACTCGTGCTCATTGCTCTAGTGTACGTGCTCAAAATGATAGTCAACAGATGCATGGGATTCTCTAGCACTAGAACTAACAAGAGCATGAAGACCGAATGAGCGACTGCGCTTCAATTGCATTCTCATTAGCTGCTATGCATGATGTATAAATAAATGAGAACTCTTCTGAAGTTTTCCGCTTATTTCATCATATCGCAAAACTCGACAAGACTTAATCCCATGTTGCTCATTCGAAAAATGTATACTTAACAGCAACATAAAGATTGAACAACGTGCGAAAATTATCCTATAATAAAACGATTACACTAAAGCTATCTTCCTAGCGAAAGAAGAAAAGCATAAAATGCTTATTCACACGGAAGCTTGGCTGAATATTCCAGACAAGTTGGCATGCTACATATAAAAGAAGGTGACTGTTTCTGAATAGTGCACTCTGCGAAGATGACAGCGGAATATGCAATTGTTCTCCTCCTGCTCCTCCTTCATCAAAGCATTCACTTGGAGGGGTATGCAAGAGATTTTTTTTATGCGCTCTAACATTAGATTTAAATGCGAATTTAGAAGAACAATGCAAATTGGCAAGTGCACAAATGTTCCACTTTTTGAGTTTCAAAATAATGATTCAAATTAAAGGAAGAAACGCGTAACGCTTCCATCTTCTGACAATTCTTCAGGTAACTCACGCATTTTAGTTTTAAATACCGTACTTTCTCTATTAGTACCCCCGGGGGTTCTATTTTTCAATACCCTTGCGAGAGGGGGGCACTATTAGAGGGAGTGGTTCTACTAGAGGGAGGGGTACTATTTTTTAATGTGAGACACTAATAGCTTGATAACAACATTTTCTTCTCAAAAAAAGAAGAATGATAGCTCGAATTCATAGGAATCATCACTGAAATATCCATTTTACCACATATTTTGAATGAATTTGCAATCAGTTCATTTGGGAGAGCATCCTCCAGGATCCATTCGAGGTACGTCTCGAGCTGATCGTGAGATATCAGGCTGTTAGGGGGGGCACTATTGGAAGGGGGTTCTACTAGAGGGAGGGGTTCTATTTTTCAATGGCATTATCAGAGAGGGGTACTATTAGAGGGGGGGGGGGTCAAATAAAGGGCGGGGGGACTAATAGTGAAAATACGGTATATAAGTTCTACCTGTCAATTCTACAAGTATGGTATTCGAAGTAGAAAAATAGACTGTTTAGGAGAGCGGATTTCGCGCATAAAAGGCGGCCACACGGCACGGGCGAACTCGCTGCCGTTCATGGCCATGCTACAATCGTTCGCTGGTAAGGCGGCCCTGTGGACATTACAAAGCCTAAAATGCAATTGTTTAACTATAAAGAAAAAAAAGAAGCTAGATCCAAAACATGAATCACCGGGATTAGCTACATATGTACCAATTTTTTCTCTAATCTTTAAAACAGCGTGATTTTTTAATAAAATTTAATTTTGCATGCATCGGATTACAACAATTGAATGTAATTACAAAAACTATGCTTAGGATTACAGAAAAAAATAAACTTATTATTGCAGAAAACGGCACCTTCATAAAGTGATGTGACGCAAGTTTGATCGGGCGCTCATGGGCACTCACCGCCGCGCACTGTCTCCCTGAAGAAGCCACACACTCTCTACCTGGGATGGCACAGCTTTGAGCCGGAAGACGAGTTAGTTCGGCAAGAAAGCACGTCCATTCTAGGCAATGAAGTTGTACGTTACGTTTCGTCGCATAACATCCGTTGCAATTCTTTGGGTGCCATGAAAAGAAGTTGCAAACTTCAGACAACGGGCAATGGAGCAAGGGGCGCAAGACATTGAAATATTTAAAATATTCAAACATCCGAACTTCAACGACACCACGCGCCAGAATGATATCGCAGTGCTGGAGGTATTCTATTGATTTTAAATAAATATATAACCTGTCATATGCGTGTCAGACGCGCCGCGGTCTGTCAGTTTCATCGTGATACAGACAAACACAGCTCTTATTACAGCTGAAATCACCTGCCGTTCCGAACGCTCATGTGGATCTTATTCCTTTGGCGTCCAAGATGGACAATCTTTTTACATGCTATTTGCCCACTGCGTTCGTCGCAGGCTGGGGCTTCACTGGTTTGTGCTTCCTTCTTTCCTTCATCATACACTTTCAAGTTCATAAAGGACTGGAAAGCTCATGGTCAGACAAACAAACATTATCTTGCTATTGCCTAGGCAGACCGTGGCTATAACAAAAAGCGAAAAATATCAGAAAATTACACGAACACCAATTAAAAATAGTCTTATCTTGACCAACTTTATAATTTTGTTTTGGCGAATTGTTCTCGATTAAAATTTAATTAGTATTACAATAGAATTTGTTCAAAAATTCATTTTATAAATTTTTTGGCTTGACTTTTCAACTAGTTATAACATCCCTGCGCCCATCTCACAATCGGTTCGAAAGAACGATAAATTGTTAAATTGTTAAATTGACTTTTCTACATACATAAGTACCGCCAAAAAGTCTATGAACTTTTGGTTTTTCATTCATATTGTCCTTCAAAGCGTATGAAAGTTAATGAAATTTTCAGGGTTGTTTCTTTGTACTAATAGATCTTCAGTAGCAGAATATTGGATCCATTTATTGACTACAGAGC
Source organism: Allodiplogaster sudhausi (assembly GCA_945643635.1). Classification (NCBI taxonomy): domain Eukaryota; kingdom Metazoa; phylum Nematoda; class Chromadorea; order Rhabditida; family Diplogasteridae; genus Allodiplogaster; species Allodiplogaster sudhausi. Next base: position 5,729,218 of record CALZFC010000001.1, on the reverse strand, counting down.
GATTAAAAAAAATCAATAATTCAAGTTACCCGGGTCGCACATTTAGGCTGGCTGGGCAAAATGATTTATTTCTTTGATCTTCGGATATTTTTTATTGAATAAATGGTATAGCTGTATTCTAGAACGTCTCTGCAATAACTTTTTGATCTTTTTGCTTTTTAATCATAAGTGTTTACATGTGGCCAGTCTCCAGTGCGCGATCCATGCTCTCGGCCTGAGATGCAGAAGGTTCTGGAGGATAAAATCGATCATTTACTACTATGTCGATAGTAATGATGATGTCAATATAATTGCAGAGCATCATCGAACTTATTCACGTCGTTACTAGAGTAGCGGAAATTACATGCTAACTGTTTGAGCATGCTATGACCACCATGTGTTCACTTACGAATATATCCACATCATCATTACTATAGACATAGTAGTAAATGCTCGATCTTATCCTCCAGAACCTTCTGCATCTCAGGCCGAGTGCATGGATCGCGCACTGGAGACTGGCCACATGTAAAAACTTATGATTAAAAAGCGAAAAGATAAAACATTATTCGAGAGACGTTCTAGAATACAGCTATACCATTTATTCAATAAAAATATCCGAAGATCAAAGAAATAAATCATTTTGCCCAGCAGGCCTAAATGTGCGACCCGGGTAACTTGAGTTATTGATTTTTTTATCGCTCTGTAGTCAATCAATGGAACCAATATCCTGCTACTGAAGATCTATTAGTACAAAGAAACAACCCTGAAAATTTCATTAAGTTTTATACACTTTGAAGGAAAATATGAATGAAAAACCAAAAGTTTATAAACTTTTGGCGGTACGGTACTACTTGACCGAGTAATACAAAGTACTGGTTACAGAGCCCAACAATTCGCACGTTCCGCTACTACAGCAACTTATCCTTAGTCCCGTAGAGAATGGTGCTCCTTGCACGAGAGTATACGACGAATTCGACGCCGAAACAATGATCTGCGCGATCCCCATCGACACAAACAGACAAGGCGTTTGCTTTGTAAGGCTAACAATCCCTTTTACGCCTTTCAGCATCTGTCACTCTTTCTTTCTCTCTTTCTCTCTCTCTCTCACTCTCGCTCTTCTTCTCTCCGAATCAGTAAATCTCTCTCTCTCTCTCCCTCTTTCTTACTCTACTTCTCAATACCTCTCTAATCTTTCCTTCTAAATTGGAGCTCTGACACTTGCTCACTCACTCTTTTTTTCATATATGTATGTACATACATATGACGCGATTTGCGAGAGAATCAAAATGAATCAAAGCGGCCGCGGACATAGCCAAAAGCGACCATCTTGGATTTTGTACAAAAGCTCCCTATAGGTACTTTCTAATACGCGGAATCGATTGGAATTGGTCTCAGGATCAGAAAATGCCGTTTTAGTTAGCTATAAAGGCTTCAAATATAGAGCTCTCCGTGCAGAGAGGCGAGTTGAATGCACTTCTGAGGTCATTGCAACGCACTTTGTTGAGATATAGAAATGAAAATTAGCAATATGATAGCCAAGATATTGCTCTAAACCATGGAAAAAGAAAAACTTGAAAATGTTCAACGTTCCACTTTTATAGTCTTTTAAGTTTGAAGGAGCGCAGACAAAGCGCTTCTCATTTTATCCCAACCAACTCTATTCAGTTGTATAGAGCGTGAAAAGAGCTTTCGAATGCACTATTGGGTTTGGGAAACTTAGGATGCGCTGAAGTTTAATAATCGATTATCTCGGCGCAGCAGTAGAAATCAGGACTTCATAACCAAACATACACCATAAGAAAGAGCGTGAAATTAGCCACAAGCTGTATCTCTTTCAATGAACTTTCAAGTTTACAATATTTTGTTATAAGCTTTAAAATTAGGGCCGGTAGTGCTAGTTACATTGCGCCCAATAATAAATTTTCTTAGTTTATTCGAATTAGAATATTCCAAATATTTTTTAGCGCCTACCTTGAAGAATTATTAGAAGCAGATGCCATATTCTTTTGATCTATAAAAAACATCGTAGATTCGGAATTTTATTGAAAGGGGTTCAGCTTGTAGCAAATTTAACGCTCTTTCTTGTGGTGTATGTTTCGGCATACGAAAATGATTCTGAAGTAGTTCTTCTTTGGCGCGGACCCGCTGATTTGTACTGCCTCAAGGTGATAATCGACTACGAAACTTCAACGCATCCTAATTTTCCCAAAACCAATAGTCCATTCGAAAGATCTTTTCATGCTCTATACGGCTGTATAGGTTTCGTTGGGGTAAATGAAAAACACGTTGTCTGAGCTCCCTCAAACATTTAATTCTATAAAACATTCAGCGTTGGACATTTTCGGAATATTCTTTTTTTCGTTTTTCAGAGTAATATCTTGACTATTACAATGCTAATTTTCATTGCTATATCTCAACAAAATGCGTCGCAATGACCTCAGACGTGCATCCAACTCGCCACCTAGCGCGGCGGGCTTAATAATTCAAGCCCTTATTACAAATGAACAATGCATTTTCCAACTCCCAGACCAGTTCCAATCGATTCCTAGTGTCAGAAAGTACATATTACGAACTTTTGAACAAAATCCAAGCTGGTCGATTTTGGCTATGTCCGCGGCCTTTTTGATTCTCTCGCAAATCGCGTCATATATTCAAGGGCGATTCTGGAGGCCCTCTCATGAAGACATCTTTAAAAGGTGTTGTGTATCAATACGGTGTCATCTTCGAGACGGACGGAGAGACTTGTACTGGCGCTGGTCCGTGATCATTTGACTTTTTCTTATTTACTTGTCACCATTTTGCAACTAGTTATATGTACATAGCTTCACAATTTCCAAAGTTGACAGAAAATTATCTCGCTGCGTAAGAATTTTATGCTTTAGAAGCATTGCCGCGCATTTCATCTGCCTAGTTTGTAACAGTTCGGAACACTTGTTCGCAACATTGAACATTGACGATGTTGTCACAGGCTGAGAACAAGCTGGTAACATCTCGATCTCATAACAGTACAACAAATCTGTGCAAATGTTTTGTAAACGCCTGGATTCGAACTCGCGGCTTGCAAACTCTTTCGCGATCACGTTATCCACAAAACTTCGTTGCAACTTGAAAACCTCCGGCCTGATTGTGAGCTGCACACAATCTTTGCACTGTCTGGATGGAAATTGCAATAGATTTTTTTCCGTTCCGAAGGCTGAACGCGCGAATTATTTTTCTCGGGTGTATGTACATTTTCCGACTTTTGCTTTTAAGAAATCATAATTCGCCTCAATCCGTCGCAATTTGGATGTATCCATTCCAAATATAAGAAGGGTAAACGTCACTAATATCTTGTAAAAAACACTTTAATGCTCCTCCTTGTATAAATATTTCGCAGCAGCTGACACTTGCAAGACTATTTAGCCCCTTGGCAGTGGAGCCTCGGTCTTCAACGGCGCAACCTATATTAGGCGTATTTATCGATAGTAGAGAGCTGGCAAGGCTGGAAAAGGTTGGTGGGGAGTTGGACAGCGAGCGGCGACGTCTTTTTTGAACAGGCGCTTAAGTGATCACAAGCTGGATACATGTCCGGAACACATGTGTATTAAGATAGGCGGGCAAATTGCCAATTCATCTGTTGCGAACATGATTCAAACGAGATTGTTTCGAGCATGTTTCAAACGTTAGACAGATGCTCTCTCGCTCTCTAACTCTCCCTCTTTATCTCTCACGAAATGGCGCTAGCACAAAAAGACACTATTTTCGTGGAGACCGTAGCTCAAAGAGAAGGTAAACTAAACAACTCTTAGCTGGCTCTTTTTGTGGAAAACAAAAAGAAGCAATTTACCTAATTGTCTCTATGCTTACTCATCAAGGTCAGCACTCTTTCTTTGTTTCTTGTTGAAGCAGCCTACATGAAAACGTCAGCGTACTGCGACTTTATTAACCAAGCGACACTGAATGACGTCACATGCCAGGAACCGGAAGACATCACATGGTGCCCATTCCAGAAGAATCATATCCCAAGTTGATCAATCAATCACACGGCCAAATAAATGTATGTATGTTGAAAGGAATCTATTGACTTCACTTATCACAAATTGAGGAGAAGGTAGTAAAACACTTACGAAATCATGCAGTATCCAATCATCAGCAACTTCATCATTTAGTCACACAAATATTTACTCATCGTTGGACGGAAAGACAACTCAACCTTGCAAACTGTTCAAAGGTATATAAACATGTACAATACAAATGAACACGACGCAACATGATTGGAAATAAAAGTATAGAATCAATGTAATAGCAATTGTTCACCTGGATCCGCAAAAGTCAGTTGTTTCCTAAACAATTTAAACGCCTACCAATATATACAGTACCGCCCAACATTTCAGGTACATACATAAATTAATCTAGAGAACAGAGTTGAATCGTCTTAACTTTCCCTCTTTCGTTTTACTCTTTAGGCCAACATGGATACTTTAACTCTTCTTCTCGGACACTGCAGAATGTGCTGTTCACTCTCGTTGGCCATTCACGAGTTGGCGCAGGCTACAAAGAGAGATGCGCTGTTCCAAATCGTGCCAGCGATGGAGATCGTATGGAATTGATGTGTAAAATCCAAGGTTGGTTTCATTATGTGTTATTGCGAACACATGTACATACATGTACGTTGACATGTATGTACGTTGACATGCATATATACAAACATAAAGATTTTAAAACATAAATTAAAAACAAGGAAGAAATGTGTATTTTTCGTCTTAGAATTTGTTTATGCAATTTCCTCACAGGTGGGAAATTTATGTTTTGTCTTGCTACATCTTCTCTTTTGCGGCATGCTGTCAGAATTTCTTTGGCATGTCTATCAAGCAACGAATTATTGAAATTTTAAAATGTTACGTTCAAAATATGCCACATGATTCGTGAAATGTTTTTTCAGATGAGCAGGCTATACACAGCAACAACTTGTTTACTATGTATGCTAATTGTAAGAAAACCTATGATGAACAAATTAATCGAAACTGATTTGTCTGGTTTTCTTCCTTTGACTACGATGCATACAAACGTAAGAATTTGTAAGCAGGAATTAGCATTTCTTGAGCGACTTTCTCTTCATTTGCAGCTCTCGACAATGACTACTCAAACTGTGGATCTTTATAGGTGCAACGCCCCTCATGGTAGTCATAAACAAAGAAACTACATACATGTGATAAGAATGTGATAGGTGGCCGTGTTTTCGTGAAATGAGCAACGGTGTGAATAATCGAAACAGCTTCTTCCGCCTATGAATTTCATTTGTTTTTGAATAAGATAGAATGGCACAAGTAACCTTCCTGGAATATGCTGCCATGAATATATATATGTGAGAAATATTTTTTGCATTTAGTATAGAACCGACATCACTTTCTGCACTTTGCTGCCTAGTTTTCCGGAAGACACATTCTCCTTCACATCACAAACGACACTTTCTGGTTAATGTAGTCCTTCAACAACAATGGAGCCTTTCATTCTTGTTAATGTATATTTTTTTCAAACCCACACGTACCTTCGTCCCTTAAATTTTTAGAATCGAGTATGTCAGGGTGCATTTATATTTGCTCTTTTATGCATTCTTCTCACAACTGTGCCAGTATTCTTTTACATGTACATACACATTTTGGTGCGCATGCTTATATTTTCTATTGCAGACTTCTGATAGTAGAACGATGGCCAATTCGTGCCTCTGAAAATATGACGGAATCGTAATGCTCTAAATCACGAACCCATAATTGTATTAAATTAAGAACCAATCTGTCTGAGATACAATAAAAAAAAAAATACAAGTTTATTACTACAACAACATGCAATTGTGGTCACTATTTTAAAACTGATCACGAACCTGAAACTTTGTGAAGAATCTCAATGTAGCTCCATTTGTTACAAAAATCTGAAAGAATTGCTCTAAGAGTCGGTAGGTATGTGTGATAGAGTTGTGATAAGAACTATTATTATAAGAAATGGCACCTTTTTCTTTGTTTCCTTACGATGAGTACAAACTTATGTAGTTTGCAAAGAGACTAACGATGTACCCTTAGATGTGATCGCCTTTACATAGAATTTATATTTATGTATGCAGCTCGTTCAAGAGATGTACATAGAATATTGAAGCTGCCAGCATCGTACATTGGACGACTTTTCCGCCTGCAATGGTGCTGCTTCTCTGGGTGACCGTCCTCTTGAGCAGCATGGGAGTCGTACTGAATACCACGCTGCTCATGCTTCTTGTCAGCTGTCGTCACGACAACTTCCAAGGCTTCGGCCTATTCTCGTCCTTTGCTGCGCTTCTCGCGCAAATTGCCTTCAATGACCTCGCCTTCTCGACATCCTCGCTCTTCACGCTACAGCGGTTCGGAGTTCCGTTATTTCCAACAAAAAAAAATGTCCTGGTTGAGTTTAGTGCTCCTTTAAAACGTCACCAAATGGTATTTCTATGTATACTGACGAATGACACCGCGATTGAAGCTATTACTAACTGAAATGACATCATTTTTTTTAATCAATAAGAGCTTAGCATGTGAGACAATTACATACATATGTACGTACATTCGTAGAAGATTTTAGGTGTTATGTCTTGGTGAGACCGGTGCCTAGTCTTCGCACAATTTTGCTCGTCTGCGCTCTTCTCTTGCTGCCGACCGTAGCGAACGCGGTGAGTGTTCCAAAAAAGGGCACTCGGAATATTTCTATCTTTTGTACGTCCTGCTGTGACAATGCGCCAATCGACGGCCTTTTGTGCAGATCTTCACCTATTCTGAGCGCGTCGACAACGCCGTGGTCATAGCACGTTTTGCGCGCGCCTTTCCGAACGAGACACTCGACAGCCACACATTGACAGGTATGAATCTTATTTCTTCTGCTCAAAGGCTATGCATGCATAGTGACATACATACACATGAATATCCATGTACCATCCAAACAAAGAGCAACCCTGATATTTAGGTAAGTTCACCGACGACTCCTCGCCACTGACGAAAGCGGGCGTCTTCTACAATGTGGCCGCGCCACTCCCGGCATCAGTCGTCATTCTGGTCGCACGCGCCTGGACGGTGCAGCTTCTTGCGAAGCGACGCAAGGTCATGTGCAATTCGACGATCGCCGGACATCAACGGATTGTGCTGGTAAATGGAGAAGCGAGCCATTGATTAATTTATTGAGCCGTTATTAATTGATTGCATCATCATTGCTTGATTGAGTAGGTTTTGATTGATATGGTAATTATTGATTGATTGAGTAATTAGTGATTTAGACTGCCATAGATTGATTGATTGATTGAGCTATTACTATTTGCTTGATTGAGTCAATATTTATTGACTGAGTCATTCTTAACTGATTGAGACATTAATGCTTGATCTGTTCAAAACAATTGAGGTCTTGACACTGCATGCCCTCTCACCGATCGCATCTATCACGGGCGGGGTCCTCTTCACTCTCAGCTACACGCAAATGATGCCGAAAGTTGCGCCGTCCGCCCTTCAATTTCTTACACCATTGGTCAGTTTCGAGGACGACGCTTTTACATTAGTGATATTCCTTTAAATGTTGTCTCCGCCGAATGCTTGGCCAAGCAATTCAAAATAGGCAATTGACCCATGCAGTGTCCCGAGCGGAATAACCTTTAGCTGCCACTGGGTGCAGTATGCGTATATCTCTACCCGTCACATATTCGGTAGGCGGTGATCCTCCAATCGCAGTGCTGCAACCCTTCGTACTCTGTGCACAGCCATTTTCGGTTACACTATCAGCTTGGGAGGGAACCTGTTAACAAAATCCCAGCCAATGTTGATTGCGCTCACAATCAGTGTATGCATACTTGCAAGTGAACGACTATAGTGGCCACGGTGTTTTTTTTTAAAAGGGCGGTAAGTTCGAATAGACTTCGGGACAGTTGCAATCGATGTTTCTAGCGCAACCTGACAAAATAGAGCGAAAAACGAACCATTTTCCTTTAAGGTAAGGAATATAAAAGAAACCTATTAAGTAATTTGGCCAATGGAAGATAAACATTAAGTACATAAATGCTTTGTAATGTGTGATGAAAGAATTTTTGAGAAGAAGTAAAATCAATTCTGTAACGCTTGCACACTGCAGGCAACCGAGATGGTGCCGCCGCTGAACGGGCTCGTAACATTGCTACTGATTAAGCCGTTCAGGAGGTTATACGAACTCATGGATTTACAAATCATCAAAATTTCAATTACCTATCTGCGTTTTGTTACTTTGCAGGCAATATTGTATTGTAATATTATTATATATCTCCTCTCTTCGCAGATCCCTCATGCGCCTCTTCGGGTCTTCGACCACGAAGCCCACGCCGGCCGGTATCATGTTTGCATCGGTCACCTCCATGTAATTGGCGACCCAGCCATGATCGAAGCTAACCATTTGAAAGAAGCCGAAAACCGTAGTTTTCATTATTTCGAGTTCCTACTATTTTCCTAACCAGGAATGTAATAACATATGTACATAGCTACATATATACATACAAACATCAGCAGCGCTTTCAATCTAGGTCAAAATCGCGTTGACTTGTTGACGATGTTCAATCTAAGCCTTCAGCGGTGGATGTTCTATTGTCGAGCCTGTTTAGTATTACCCGATTCTGGAAGCGAACACCTGTCAGAAAGCTCCAGAGATTCATAAGGGAACCATGTTGCCGCCCAGCCATGATAGAGCGCCAGTTTAGGATAATCATTCTTGTACAACGTATGCATGTCTGCTGAGACTTCCATGAGATTAATGGGAAGAAGAGCGACGACATCTGGAGCATTGACTTAACAATGAATTCAATTGTGGAGTTAGATCGACAAAGGGCGAAAGACGCGGTTTAACGTGTGACAGCGAAGAGAAACAGACAGACATTGCTTCGACGCTACTGTCTAACTGTAAATCTGCTACTCGTGAAAACTATTTCCCTAGCGACGAACTATCATCGCTGCTTTCAACTTTTATTTGGTTTGCATTAAAGTTGAACACTAATTTTGGATGGACGAACTTCTATGCATAAGCATAGCGAAAATTGTCGATCTCTTTATTCAGCTTTCCACTTTTGGTGACTTATCGTCAATCGTTGCTAAGATTGAACGCGCAACAGGAAAATTCAAGGAAACCATTCTTCATTTTATTGCTCCTTTTTGAATGAAGTATGAAGATTAGAGACACTACTCACGATTGATAGCGGAAAACAATTTGTCACGGGAAAACAGTTTTCAAAAATTTTCATATAGTGTTTCCACGTTTCTTGTGGGTGACTTCCTTTCTTCGCTGTTGTTAGAGAAATATCAAGTGATGCAAGTAAGCTAGGAAGAAACGAAGCTGAGCTCGACTTTTTTGTATGGAACCTTTATTCGAGTTGAATTGAAAACAATTGTGCCCAGATTGGTTTTAGATAAGAGAGAGGATTCTCTTTCTCTATTTTCTTTGAACACATATTTTTCGAACCCTAACAAGGGGAATGGTCTGTACAAAGGGTAGCGAACTTCCAAAAAAAATTATGCATACTTCGGCAAGAAGGTTTGCTTGTTCTGATTCATCATTGAGTACCATACCAAGTGCTATTCTAATACAGATTCCACAAATGTAATTTGTTTGCATTTTTATTCTAATTTCCAGCAAAAGTTTTGCAAACGTTTTGCCCGCAGAAAGGAACTGTTCACGTCCACCTGTTGATGGACACGCAAAAAATTTTCAATACCCTTATATCAAAAATTGTAACTATGAAGTTGAGAACTTTAAGGTCAACCTTATTACATGAGACCTTATTACATGGTGAGTGAGTAAGCAAACGTGAGAGTCCAATCCGTTTTGAGTGCGACCTTCCGAATATCACGCTAGGCACTGACACCCTTATTGGTAATCTAACAAACATCTTCCTCCTGTTCTGTCTGGACAAAAGAGAGCGCTTCGCTGAATCTATGCAAGTTTACGGACGCTTCGTCTCCTCTGACGAAGGCGGGCGTCTTCTACAACGTCTGCGCGCCCCTCCCGGCAACGGTGGTCATTCTCATCGCGCGTCATTTGACGCTTCGTCTGCTCGCCAAGCGACGCGAAGCCATGAGCCAATCGACGCATGCAGGACATCGAAGAGTCATGCTGGTATCACGCCCTCTCACCGATCGCATCCGTGATGGGCGGGCTAATCTTCATGCTCAACTACATGCAAATCATGCCGAAGAACGCACCTCGCGTTTCTGTTTCTGTCGGGGCTAGTTAGTGGGTTACAACATTAGAACATGCCCAGATGATAACTAATATATTTTAAAAAAATGAAATAAAAATAAAAATAATTAATAAAAAAAAGAAAATGGACCAATTGTTCTTCGGTAGCTACTGAGAATTAATTGTTCAAGTTATGTAAGTGTATTGATAATATATGATAAAAAAAAGAGTATAACCTTAAAATAAACTTAAAAGGAGCATCTGTCATTTATATAATTTGCGGCACTCTTTTAACCATTCAGGCATCGGAGTCGGTCGCGCCTTTGAATGGACTCGTCACTCTGGTACTCTTCAAGCCGTTCCGAAGGTGGGCTTTCCTTAATCAGGTATTCTTGCAGATTTAAAGTTGTTAATCGAGAAGGCCCTATTGTTATTCTTGTCGTTATTGGGAATATCCAACATGGGAATTTTTAAAGTGAGCACGGTAGTAAACTTTTTTTTCCAGATCGGTGCTCCGCGTATTAACTTTTGGAAAAATGACGGACTTGACGATGATGTCTACACAACGAACTCCTACGCAATAGAGAAGAATGGATCACGGTTCATAGGCGTCAAATGCACCTGAACAAAAGCCTTTTAATGATTGATTCATGCACATTTATTACGTGATGATGCATGCAGTCATAGATATTTACATACATACATACATCTACACCACACACATGCACTAGAAACTTTAGTTTTTTTTCGCCCTTTTCATCTTCAACTCTTCCTAACCAATTCTCACTTTCTCAAACAGAATTAAGAACAACAACATATTTTTCCATGTTTTTCTTATTACACAGTTTGTATGTTGAACTTGATGTCTGATTACTATTGCAGAGTGCATGTTTTCTATTTCCGGGTTTTTTCCGGGTTTAGAGCTTGAAAACGTGACGATAAAGTATGTCTAGAACCGTTGAAAGGTGAATTTCTAGAGGAGTATTTTAGGAAGAAACGAAGAGGAGACATTGAAAGACACGCGAGCGAAGTAAATGAATAATTATGATTAATAGCTAAATTGAAAGCATAATAGGAAGACAATGATTTGGTAAGTGTCATTAAAGAATATTTATTAGAAGAATATCAATGATCTACTTCAGACAACCGAGATGGTGTATCAAATTACAGTTAGTTATCTGCGTTTTTGTATGTTTGCTGATAATCATTTAAAGAAGGACTATCATCTGAAAGTAAAAATGTCCTACAATCGGGCACTCTCTAAATTCTCGCATGGTACATATGTACATACGAACGTACATACATATGTTTGTATTTAGCTTCCGCTATGCGAAAATAGACGAGCGGTTGAGAATGCTTACAATAAGGGCGGAGGCAATTGAATTCTCGCGCCTTCTTTCGGTAATACTCCTCCCCTAAATTATTAATTAAAGGAGGGCGATCACCGAAAACTAATTGCCGATTTATGAAACATCTTAGCTATTTTCGAATAGTCTCAGGCATGAGGAAAAAGAAAAGGCAAATGAAAAAGCACCAAAAGGTTCCATATTCAAGCTTAAGATACTTGAAAGTGCAATTTTTGAATGAATTTGTGATTGGTGTCAGTGCAAAAAAGGCACTCGAAGGTAGATTAACGGCCACGTACCCATCCCGGGAAGATTAAATTTACAGATATTTTAAGACATTTGTTTGTTTCATGCTTTATCCTTTTCTTGTGTGAATATTCTACAATAAACTAATGAATATTAGGCAAAACAGTATGAAATTAGTAAACGAGCAATTACATCTCGCTTCGGAACCAGCGCAACTTTTAGCGATCTCGTCTACCGTACTTTTTTGAGTAATTTAATGGACTTCAGTTTGATACATTTGCACGTTTGAACATACAATTGCAGTTTTTCGGTGATCGCCCTTCTTTAATAATTTTAATTGTTAATTAATTATTTAAATTATTAATTAAACTGTAATCTGTTTGAACCATTGTTTTCCACATCTTTCTAAATCACATGCTCTCTCACCCTTGGCAAAAAGACGCGAATTAAAGATTGAGTTTTGGCTCCTTTGAAGGTGCTGAAAACTGTTTCATTCCGAGTACACACTATTATAAAAATGGATGTAATTCATGAGTAAGCAGCTACAAACTTCTTAAAAATTCAAGGAACCATGATTCAGTTCCTTGCTCTTTTATGAATGAATGGAGATAACAAGAAAAGCGCGAATCTTCAGTGATGGAGACAATTTACCATCATGGGAAAGACATCTCTCAAACGTATTCACCGCAAAGAGTTTCCTGGATTATTATGTGTGAATTCCTTTTTGAGATGTATTATTACATGAAGACTTTGATTTCAAATTTGTAAGTATCTTAGTCATTGTTTTTTGTCTTGCAGACACAATGGTTCTACATCAACTTTCTGTTCTGTCAAAAGAACATTTATTTTTCAAAATCACAAGAGCACAATCGTGATTCTATTGCATATTTATAAAGAGTATTTCGGAATAAAGCTCTTGTTACAATTTCTTTCATAGCGAGGCTTTCCTTTTCCATCGAATAATGTTTGTTCTGAATTCTATTGCGATATACATATGAAGAAATTACTGCGATAGGAAAGCGATATTATCGACAGAAATATCGATAAGATCGCTTTCCTATCGCAGTAATTTACCTCTATTGCCAAAATAAAATTCCCGTTGTATTCATATATAACAGATACATTTTTTTCTTTGCATTTCATCAGCCGGAATTTGACTAAGGAATCGTATTTTAATACCTGACGTGCTGGATTTGGGATTCATTTACTTATCCGGCTCATTCTTCGGAGCAACCTAGATCAGACGTGTTAACGGCACCATATGAGACCGCTCTCATGGCTCATCGCCTTCTTGGCCAGCAGCGCCATTCTTCTGAACGCGAGTCTGATCGTGCTTCTTGTCCGTTTTCGCCGCAACAAGCTGCATGGCTTTGGCCTTTTCCCGTCGTTTGCCGTACTTCTCGCGCAGATCGCAGCGAATGACCTCGTCTTCTCGACTTCATCAGTCGCCTCATTACAGAGGTCCGAAGAGAAACTTCGGCAAAGAGTTACTATTGTTATGTTTGCGATAACAAATGAACAGCCACATACATATAACATTTATATGAAGGCGATTAGGTGAGATGAAAACTTAGATGAGATTTTGATTGAGATTTCAAATTAAGATGAGATTTTAATTGAGATTTCAAATTAGCGCTCTCATTTGCATGTGCAATTTTCACGCAGCGGATTTCCGCGGCGTGAAAATAGCGAAAAAGAAACAAACGAGAATCAGCGTGCCTATGTACTCACATGGTAGACGCGGCAATAGGAACCTGATTTTTTTACTTTTCGGTGATCGTCCTACTTTAAGCCTTCACGCCTCTCGTACCGGCATCTATTACATTGCGGACGGCGTTTGTGGTCTTATCGGTCCAACATCTTGCTTCATACTAACAACCGCTCGCAATTGCTGCTTCGTAAACGCCGTCTATTTACTAGCCGCTTCCTTTCTCTACAGGCAATTAAGGATATTTTAACGGCATCATTCTAGCTTGCGTTGTGATGCTGTTAGTCCATTCAGAAGGACGGCATGTTTTCTTCTTTTCTTGATAGAATGAATTCGATGTTGACGAGAGCTCAGAAAAGCAACTTCAGATGGTACGTCCTCGCTCGTTCAGTGCCATTGATTCGAAGTGTACTTTTGGTCGGCGCACTGCTCGCTGCTCCGTCGCTAGCAAATGCGGTAAGTGGATGAGAAAAAACAAAAGGTAAGAAAAAGAAGCTATTCGAATCATTCCAAGTCTCCACAGCAACCCTTATAGAAAGTTAACAACTATAAAAAGCTATAAGGACGAAATTATTAGTAGCTCCATTTCTTATCAAGATCGCCACATTTTCCGAGCGAGTCAACGATGCCGTCGTGCACAACCGATTCGAGCGCGACTTTCCGAACATCACGCTAGGCACTGGCACACTTACTGGTTGTTTGACAAAACTTCCCACTTAAACAGTTTAAGACTTGTTTGAGCTTTCAATTTTTATTTGAAAAAAAAAAACATTTCAATGATTTTCTTTTTTCTTTTTCTTCTTCTATGATTTAATGATTTTGTAATTTCACCTATACATATAACGACATTGTGCGTCAAATATTTGTGCTGTCCCATTGATATATTAATTTCATGTTACACAAAAAATTCGTTTGAAACAAACATTGTTTCGGGGCAAAAGTTAAAAAAAAATATTGCTTCAGTTTTGTCCCGAAACAATGTTTGTTTCAAACAATATTTTTTTTGTGCGTAGAGGAAAGAAATAAAAGAAATGTATTTAGGCAAGTTCCTTGACGCTTCGTCCCCGCTGACCAGAGCGGGCGTCTTCTACAACGTGTGCGCGCCCCTCCCTGCCACAGTCATCATTCTCATCGCGCGTCATTGGACTCTTCGTCTGCTCGCCAAGCGACGCGCAGCCATGAGCCAATCGACGCATACAGGACATCGGCGCGTTATGCTGGTATTTATTTAGTTATTTATTTAACTATTCATGCAACAAATATAATCTTGATAGCAGTAATGGACATTTTCTGGTGTACATCTTTGAGGCTTCTCACGGAAGTCCTGTCAATCTATACATCGTTGATCTTCTTTGATCTTTGATCTTTAATAAATACATCTCTTTGAGGTGCTCACCCTGCACGCCCTCTCACCGATCGCATCCATCACGGGCGCGCTTCTCTTCATGCTCAACTACACTCAACTCATGCCGAAGAATGCGCCTCGCGAATTGCAGTTTCTGGCGGGGCTAGTTAGTTGTTCACATCATTAGAATGTGCAGATGAAAAGAAATATTAAAACAATATATAAATATTGTTAAAGAAAAAGAGACCAATTGTTCTTCTGTTGGAAATTGGAATTAAGACTTGCACAAATACATATATGTATGTACATATGATAAAAGAGGAACACCTTTTGAGCGACTAAAAAAAGCAATGGGATTTCATTCAATTTGCAATGTGTTCTTTTGAACATGCAGGCATCCGAGTTTGTTCCGCCATTGAATGGACTCGTCACTCTGCTTCTCTTCAAGCCATTCCGAAAGTGGGCTCTTCTTAATCATGCGTTCTCATGCATTCTTGCACTATTGAAAGGAGCACTACACTCAGCAGTAATCTACTAGACTTTTACTGACCATTGTATAGTACATGGCAGGAAAAATGGCCTGATTAAGATCTTTTATTGGCTCCTTTAACTATGTACATATGTATGTTCATCCGATGGCAGACTTTCATAAAAGTGCAGTTCAAAAAATAGTAAAGTGCAATGCATGTCCAAAAATGCATATTCCAATTCTTCAAGCGTGGATTCCTAGTTATTTTGAATTGAAATGCAAATCTTTCTGCCGCTCTTGTCATTTCACCTCGCATCCTTCTTCACCGACGGCTGAGTCCATCTAAGCGGAAGCGATCAAGAAAACCACATCAAGAAAATCTTCATGGGTTAGGCCTCTTCTACTCCTCATCCAATTTCATGTTTACTTCTCTCTCTCACTTAGAAAGAGAACATTTTTAAGCATCATACATATGTTAATAATTCATTATATATAGGGAATTATTAATTTTAGAAGCCAGCAACCTCCTTCACCTCTGCGCTCTGGCCGGCTCCGTTCTCCTCGTTGGCGTCTGCGGAAAGGTGATCAGCTTCTTCCTCGAGATTCTACTCATTTCTATGGCTCTCTCCCCTCAAATCCTCTTTTTTTCTCTTTTACGCGGCTCCTATTCTCCCTTCCACCACAAGAACTAATTCCTCGTTATTTTAACAGGCCGAGGAACGCCCGAACGTGCACCCGGCGGCGCAGATGTCGACATCAATTACAAGGTTTTCAATGTGCTTTGCTGACTAAACACAAATTCTTGTCGCTAATAATTTGGAAAAGACTTAATTTAAAGTCTTAATATTCGCATAATAAATTATTTATCACAAATATTATTAACATTTGCAGATAATCGAGGTGAAGAACTCCGGCAAAGAAAAGAAGTCGTCCTTTTATTTCTATCAAAAAAGAAGAGAATAAAATAGCGAAGACATAAATTTAAAAAAAAGTTCCAATTCTTTTTTTGTTAGGAAGACTGGCTGCTGCTGATCTCCTTGCCGCTCTTCTCTGCCCCATCCAACCACCCCCCTACCCCGTTCGTTTTAGATAAAGCTTTTCATTCCCTCTGCAATACAAAGCAAATTACGATTTACATGCTTGAAGAAGTAAAAAAAAGACAAATTTCATAAATTAGGATTTCTCACGAGTTTAAACTATTTATTAATAGTGTAATTAAAGTGATAGTGCATGTGATTAAGTACAAAGAAGGATCATATTAGGTCAACAATTGCAAAATCTGTATTAAACTTGTTGCAATGTCTAGTTTAAAACAAGTACGTTTTTGTTCGCTCTTATGCTCGTAGTGAGTGCTTTCACCAACAATAATAATTTTTTCTTAAATTTTTCTTTTCTCAAATTAAGCGAAGATGCTCATGCCCTTTCGAACGTTTTTTTTTCTACCTTCATTTTGGTAGGCAGCAAATTGCAAAACAATCATAAGTGCACAAGCGGATATATTTCACGCTCAAGCTACATATATACTTTCCTTATGAGTTCCAGCGCTAATACTTTGATTCGATCTCTGGCCGGGATGAAATAGACAGCATTTTTATTCGTACGGAGAGCACGAAGACAGGGTCCCTTCGGTCGGAAAGCAGAGGAAATAAGGGTGGACTCAATCGTAATCTGTTTGAATTTTCCTGTCTACATATTTGCTCTATAAATCACATGCTATCTCGCACTTTGGGCCACTGAGGACAAGAAAAAGTAGCGCCGTTCGCCCAATCATTTCTCATTCGGAATCTTCTCTCTCATTCATCATCGATGCTGCTTCTATAGAAGCGGTGAGCTCGTCTGGAGTAGCAGCCCAATGCCTGTGGCAACTCCCTCAGATTCCGGCATTGAAAAAATTCTCTAAATCTCTCCATCATGGTTACCTCCGCCATTCATTAATGCCTTGATTAACCGGATAAGAGAAATTAGAAACATCTCACCCTTGTGTCACGCAGAGAGCGCCGAATTCAATATTGAGTTTTTGGTTTCTTCAAAAGAGCCGAAACAAACCCTTTTTAATCTATTTCAGAACGCATTATTGGCTCTATTCTAGTGTAGGCGACTTCTCGAATTATAGGCGTCCCATGGAAAATAAAAGAGTCCCGCCGAATAATAGGCGCTTCATGAAAAAATTAGGCGTCCAATGAAATTATTGGCGTCCGACCGATTTATAGGCGTCCCATGGCAAAAAAAGGCGTCCCATAGAATTTGAGGCATCCCATAGAATTTAAGGCGTCCCGAACAGTTTTTCTCTTTGTCTTATCGATGCACTTTGAGGAGAAAAGAGTATTCCCGAGCAGAAATAGTAAGCACTGCAGATGTGTACGTCATGCCTTGCATAGATTTGCCACGCATGAAACGGGCGCAACGTAGAAAATTACTGTAGATGGTGTGCGCGAAGATGTTCTATTCCCCGTACCCTCCGCTGGACCGATGTTCTCTGTATCCCGGCGTCTCTTCCCATTCATTGAATCTCTTACAATTAGATTACTCTCACAAATACTCCCTTGCTTACTCATACACACTCCCTATCTCCCTTTCTCTCTCTCTCTCTCTCTCTCTCTTTCTCTCTCTCTCTCTGCTTTTCCTTCTAACATCAACCAGTGTACAAGTGCAGATCGACTACTCTCCCAGTCATCTTCAAAGAACTAAACATGTTCACGATTGGAATGCATGCAGGAATGAACGAATTGAAGTTTTTCCCTACGTCCCTTTTATGGTGTCTAATCGAGAGAAAACGTTCAGTAAGAATTTGTGTTACTTAACCGACGGAAGGTAACGGAACACGTGTGGTGTACAATTAAAATCTCAAATGTCTTCATGCACCATTTGCATTATTTAAACTGTGGGAATGATTCGACAGATAATTTTAAGGGAATTGAGCAATTCTTAAAGAAATTGTGTCATAAGCAAATAGTTTGGAAAGAGAAATAACTCATAATGCTGTTTTATGCTTAAGAAGGGAGCGGGATGTCGTTCACAGAAAGGTGACATCTTTGAAGTTAAAAAAAACAAGATGTCGGGAATGGATCAGGAATCCTGCCCGGGAGCGACGTCCTTAATCTTCTTGAAGTTGAACTGGCTGAAGTTTTCCCAGACCTTCTCGAAGAGGTCGAAGCTGTACAGAGCGCGGCGGGCGTTCGCTGGAGGGGCGCAGTTCCCCTTGGCCACATCCTCCACCTTCACCGCTGTCCTAATTTTTACAGGACATTTCTTCCTTGAGATTAAACGAAAGAACAACGATGTAATCTTTATCTTTGAGAGAAAGAGTGTCACTAACTTTTGACAAGGAGACTCGGCGCACAGAACTACGAAGTGATAATTGACTCCAGCGACCACTTGAGAAGAAGCATTGACCAACTATAAAAAGTTGAAAGATTGAATTGAAGACGGATTGGAACAAGATTTTCATAAAAATGTTCCCTTATGTTAGAGATATTGTGCTTTTTATTGCTAAAGTACAGAAGAATTCGTGTATTATGTTCTGAAGATGAAATGTTCTTCATTGCTACGTAACAATAACTTGTAGCTAAAACCTTGATTGGAACGACATAGTTGTTGTGGTCGAGTTGCTCGTTGAATTGCTTAACACCGCGTGACACTTTTTCCTAAATTTATTCACCAGTACTGTTATTTTGTAAGCGGAAGTGTAGCTCACATTTCAATTTCGATTTCGATTTCTATTTTCATTATTCTCTGGTAAAAATACAAAGAAAGCGAAAAATAACAATTTTTTCAGCAACAATTTATGTAATTTTGAAGCTACACAAACAGAACTGAAGATGTTATAACCAGGAGTTTCGGAGAGTTGACATCCAGCTGCTGCCATCCTCCCAAAATTGGTGAGGCGCCGGAAGAGATGAGAAGAGAGAAGAGAGCAGGCAAGAAGACAACACCACCTCGCATGTCTACTCTGCATTGAGCAGGAAGTATGTAGATATACTTTTCGAATGATTGATAGCGAAATTCCGCCTATCATACAACCGTATCTAGTGCATGTGAAAAATATTGAAATAATCTTGGATGTCTCTCCTCAACCCAATTAAATTCGTTCATCGCACTGTCCAAGTTTAGGAAATACGCAAGCAAACACAAGCAAAGATTCCTTCAATTTTTCCGCGCTTTCGAGCTCTTTTATCGCTGTCACCCTATATTTTGACACTTTTTATTATTATCTTAAGTTTTCTTACAATTTCTCAGCTCTCTTGAACGCTCTCTATCCTTGGTACCCTCTTGCTCTCTTTCACATACAAACTTCTTCTCTCTCGTCGTCAAGGAAAGAGAAAACGATGCAAAATGAGAATCAGTCTGACAACGGTCGTTACTGGGCAGGCATCGAAATAGGAAAATAAATGAATGAGGAGCCAAAAGATGAGTCAGCAGACAATCACATGGCAGAAACAAATTAAGCAAGAACACTCCAGGCCTCTCTACGGATGAGAACTCAAGGAACAATGAGAGTGGAAGAGAAAGAAAGGAAATGATGGAAATAAAATAGATGGCAATGGAAAGTTGCATGTGATTCAGTTGCCACAACTAGAAAAGGAACATTCAGATAACAATTTATTTCTGGCATTATTGCTTTTTCTATTTTTTATTTTTATTTTTTTTATTTTGCTGCTATTGATTCCTGTACAAGACGTGGAAGTGAAGATGGCCGTAATTGTGGCATGAACGTAAACTTTTATAAGTTTTTACCTTTTTATTTAACTCATATGGATGTTGCATGTTTCTGACAATGAGTGTTTTGTTTTCTTTCTACAGATCAAACTCAGGTTGTCGAACACGAGTCATCGTCGTGCTTCTGATCTGAAAGAAATCATTTCATTCATGAATTCTTCTTTTTTATATTCCCTATTCAGCAAGTGCAGGAAACACTAGTGAAAAACTTTATCGCTCTCGGATATGTGAATATCGCTCGGAGCTGTGTTTCAAAAGGCGTTATAAATCACAAGGAACTTGATACTTTCTTGAAACTCCTTACAAGTTCCGTTCCCTAATTGAAAGAGCCATGAACCTCGATGTTGGAGACTGGGGAGCTCTGAGCCGATATCTTAAAGAAGAAAAAGCAGGAGAAATCGGGAATGATCATGGAGCGGAGGGAGCGGGAGGTGGCAAGCAGGAAGTAGGTCGGCAGCAGGGAGATCGCGTCCTGCAGGATGGGCATGGCGCGACCGGCAACAGCCGAGATCGACGAGAAAGTGGAGAAGAAGAGAATAAACTGCAATTGTCACTCCACATTCGAACTATGCACATCTCTCAACTTTACAACTCACTTTTTAATGAGACTAAATATTTCATTTTGATATTAATATTAACACAAGAGGGAGAACCTGACTGCAGGCCATGCTGAACTGAAGCAAAAAAATGAGTATCGCTACTAGAAAAAGGCCGATTTCAGTAGTCCATGTATTTCCCTACAAGTAACACCTTGTACTTCCGCCAGATTGTAGATTGTATAACTTTCTTGCTCAAGCCATTCTCGATATAAATAGAAAAATATATTTTCTGCGCGCACGCTGGTGTTTCAGATAAGTTTCTATCTCAGGGAAATCGTGTTATGGTTTAATTGAACTAAACCACATATGTATACCGTATTTTCTCTATTAGTACCCCGGCTGTTCTATTTTTCAATACCCTTGCGAGAGGGGGGCACTATTAGAGGGAGGGGTTCTATTAGAGGGAGGGGTACTATTTTTCAATGTGAGACACTAAAAGTTTAATAACAACATTTTCTTCTCAAAAAAAGAAGAATCCTAGATCGAATTCATAGGAGTCATTCCTGGAATAACCATTTTGGCACATATTTTGAATGAATTTGCGATCAGTTCATTGGGGAGAGCATCCCATGCTTCCATGATCCATTCGAAGTACGTCTCGAGCTGAGATATTAGGCTGCTTGGGAGGGCACTATTGGAGAGAGGGGGGGGGGGGTTCTACTATAGGAAGGGTTTCTATATTTCATTGGCTTTATCAGAGGGGGGTACTGTTAGAGGGGGGGGGGGTTCTAATAAAGGGGGGGGGGTACTAATAGAGAAAATACGGTATGTACATACTCTAACTGGTTGCATATAAATTATTTTGAGTCGTGATTTCTTATGCTTTCTCCTTGAAAATTGCCTTGATGTTGATCCGGAAGCCCGACGCCAGACAGACGAGAGTGGTCATTGTCACCAAGAAGTTTACGCCGTCCACAATGCCAAACCAGCACAGCACCAGGATGTGAAACATCTAGAATGTAAAATAATGTAAAACTCAACACAAGAGCCATGTGAAATGTGCTGATGGACACGATTATGTATGTACATATGTATCTTTGAACCAAAGAGATATCGTAACATTCATTTCAGCATATGTTCAACGTATTAGGTCGTATAAATAATCATTCATATCTGTTTCTTTTACGAATGACCAACAGAATACGAATAATTTTATATAATACCTGGCTGTATTTGTGTGGTTTAGTGAATGGAATATAAATGATTGAGCCGTTCTCTCCTCCCGAAACAGCTTTCATTGTCTCGGGAAACAAGAGAAATTGTATGATGAGAATGGAGCTTGAGAACAATATGAAAACGGCGCTGTAGACAGTGAAGTTTGCCTTATTCTACAAGAATAAGCAAATTTATAACTGTCGAAAGAGATGGTGGCTAACGATTTTAACTTTGTAGAGGATCGGGAAGAAAATGCATGACAAACGATTGAACGAAAGCACCAAACTGCCCATCGACTGAACGCCTCGCCCGTAGCAATTAATTAGTGAAAGTCTAGAATGCTCACGGAAGTACGATATGTAAGAGAAAAGCAAAAATTTTTCCGCAAAAATTTTGTTGTGTAAAATTATGCGGAAATATTTTGTGGCAGCACTTTATTGACTTTATAAACTAACATGTTTGGCATGGAAGTCTTTGAGAACGTAGCATAGAATTCCTGCGTAAACGAAAGGCCGTTGAATCGCATCATGAAGAAAGAACTCGTGTAAACAAAGAAGTTCTGAAATTAAATAAGTCTCGAACAAAGACATTTATAATTTTTTAAATATGATAAATGTAATTATTAATTGTAAGTATGAAAAGGGTAAAGGATCGTGAGGCTACTGTCCAATTTTCATCGCACCGCAAAAGTGATGATGGAGAACATTTGGAAGTATGCATTCTTGCGAAGAGGAGAGCGCCAAATGCAAGTTAGAATTCTGGCATTGAGGATGAAAGTGATGAGTGCGAGAAAGAAAGAAGTTGAAGACGCGTAAGGCTCCCAGTTGGTTACGTTCGTCATTCGAGGGAGGGATTGGGCTGCAAATTGAAATTCAATTTGCTTTATGCATGAAGATTTGGATTAAACTCTCCGTCTTCCGTCTTTCTAAAAAAAAGAAACGAAAGAAAAATAGCTTAAGAATGATAAGTCAGAAAAAAGCGCAAAGGTGGACGATCATTAAAAAAATATAACTGAATTTTTGAATTCCGCGTCAGCCATTCAAAGAAAGCAACTATGTATATTTGCCAAGGTATCTACATATGTATGTCAAAGTGGAGTTGGAGGCGATACCTACGTACTAAATACATTTACATATGTAATATGTACGTCTAGAAAAGGACAGGCCATTTTTCTGTGCACCTGCTAAAGCAATACATGAAAAGATCACTACACTAGGCCATAATCACAGCCTCAGAAAGGGAAGTGAGAGGTTAGGAGCGAGTAATTTATACTGACTGAGCGGAAATGTGCGAGATACAGAAGGAGACGGAGAGAGAGAGAGATCTTAAGAGAGAGCATGAGACTTACAGAAGGAGTAAGAGAAAATAGATGATATTAAATAGAATATTGTAAACCACATGTAGACGTGGTTGACATGATTCAAGATAAAGCCCACTCGATGGATTTCTACGCATCTCCGCAATCTAGAGGCCGCTGTTGTGAGACTCTAAAAGTGAACATGAGCTTTTGAGCGAAATCTAATTTTGCAAATTGCGTCATGCGAATATCGAGCTTTATCAATATCAGTCGCCCATTTGAATCTCGAGAGGGTGATGCTGGGAACGAGATCAATTAATTTGTTAGGGAGTAAAAATGTCTTTTTTCAATGACATCACTGACTAACACCCAGTATCAAGAAAGAATTCAAATGAATAATGGAAGAAATGAGGCGTTCTTAGTACTGCTCGTCTTCGATTTCAGCCTCCCACGCGAGGTCGATGAAAGTAAAGTTTTAAAAACTGCTGGCTGGCCAAAATCCGCTGTTTTGCATGTGCTCCAGCTGGGACAGAGATGCTGACCCTTCACAATGAAATTGTTTTATTTTTCTGTGGCGTTTTTCACAACATACTATCCGATTTTCCACCTTGTTCTGCATACATTCAGCATACAGTGAGATTCACTTTTCTTTTCTCTCTGTGATCTCAGCAGTTCAAAGAATTACTTTTCTTAAAAACCAAATGGTCAAAAGCGCATAGTATGTATTTACATACATACATATATGTATGTACATATATGGCGTACGCGAAGGGAGAAACGGGATCGAACGGAGGGTCGCCCCATGCGCGGAAACGGAGCTTCTTAAACATCTCGTAGTTTGTGCCCTGAAAAGCGAAGAATACATTAATGCTACTTGGTTTTCGGCTAAGGCAGTTTGCAGTGACAAGGGAATGGTCTCGGCTCCCCCCGAGGTTTTGAAATGAGCAATATACCATTCGAAAGCTCTCGTCGAGTAGATAACGGAAATGATAGTCAAAATCTCCTAACATCTCAAAACCTCTGGGGAAGCCGAGACTAATTCCCTCGTGAGTTCCCTGCTTTTATTTATAGGTCATCCCCCTGGGAACCGTGGTCCTAATTGTAAATTGCATTAGAACTTCATCCACAGTCGGCGACGTTGAAGAGATCATAAGGTGCTTACAGGAATCTAAAAAGCTGAGAAAGCAGACCACAAACACATTAGCGTGACGCTAATCTTTGAGTTCGTAATTAAGAGAGCCTCTCTGTAATGATCAAGGAGCGTCTGCCCTGAGGAATTTTTGTTTTCTTTTACTTGGAAAACTTTATGAGGGATTTATACCTTGTTCATAACGAAGTCTAGGCGGTCAGAAAGTTTAGAAAAATTTTTTTCACTTAGATATAAGTCGTAATGTTCATAAACTTTGGATGACCGTATCTAACGTTATACTTAATATTTCTCAATATTCTTTTCACTGTTCGATTCCTTGTCGAAAAATACATAAAAAAAGTCCCACATGACCATATTCGAAAAATTAAAAGTTTTATAACTTTTGGTCAATTGAATTTTTTGAAAAGTGGTTTTTTTAAATAACTTTTTTTTTACTATTACTTTCCAAAAACTGAATCTTCCACGTGAAAGAGGAGCGAAAACTACATATAATATGTTTCTACGACGAAAAATCTCGGACACTTTTTTTTGGGTATCTGAATTTGAATAAGTGTTCCTAAGCCAATTTCGGCTTTGGCTGCAAATAATAATTTCTTTCAAACTTCATCAATTGTAAAATAGAATGTTCCATTCGATGTAATTTTTCATCCTCTTTCAAATGGTATATACTTTGTTTGGAAAAGAAATTAGTCTAAAGGCCTAAAATTGAAATGAAATTTTTCTGCATATTATATTTCATTCTTTTGGCAAAAGCACCATGGATGGTAGTCAAAAGTAGAAAATGAACGTCAAATTTATGTTTCTCAAACAACCTAATGGCACAGTTTACAGAACATAAGTTCCATTGGTACCAGCTTTTGCAGAACAGCTCAAAATAGTCGAAACATCTCGTGGATTTTTTTCGAAATTTCAAGATTTCTGAAACATGAACTGGTATTACTCTTTCATCGGTGGATATATTTTGCAAAAGTCTCTGCTCTTTCGAGCGGTTATGACCGTTTTGCCACTGCGGCTCAAAAATGGCCTGATAGTTGGCTCCGAATAGGTTTTCACACATTTATTTCACCAGCAATTCTCGTAAAAATGAAATTTCTTGACTTTTTGAATACTTTTGAGTGGTATATCATAAAAGAACTTCGAACAATTCTGGAATACCCATTATTGGGTGCTAGATGTTTCAAAAGAACAAATTTTAAATATTTGCTAAAAAATATTCAGCAATATCGCCTTCAACAGTCTGCATTCAAATACATATTCCCAAAAAAGGTGTCCTCAGATTTTGATAATAAAGCTGTATCCGACTCAGTTTTAAATGCTCTTTCTTGTACAATAAATATTATGTGGAAAATCGGTCTCCATGACCTATTCATGGTCCAAAGAATGAGTATTTTAACACCAGAAATTGGCCAAAAACACAAAAAGTCAATTTTAGGGATTTAGACTAATTTTTTTCCAAACAAAGTTTATACCATTTGAAAGAGCATGAAAAATTACATCGAACGGAACATTCTATTTTACAATTGATGAAGTTTGAAAGAAATTATTATTCGCAGCCAAAGCCGAAATTGGCTTAGGAACGCTTATTCAAATTCAGATACCCAAAACGTGTCCGAGATTTTTCGTCGTAGAAACATATTATATGTAGTTTTTGCTCCTCTTTCACGTGGGAGATTTAGTTTTTGGAAAGTAATAGCTAAAAAAAAGTTATTGCCTGAAAACCACTTTTCAAAAAATTCAATTGACCAAAAGTTATAAAACTTTTAATTTTTCGAATATGGTCATCTGGGACTTTTTTGTGTAGTTTTCGACAAGGAATCGAACAGTGAAAAGAATATTGAGAAATATTAAGTATAACGTTAGATATGGTCATCCAAAATTTATGAACATTACGACTTATATCTAAGTGAAAAAAATTTTCTAAACTTTCTGACCGCCTAGACTTCGTTATGAACAAGGGATACATCCCTCATAAAGTTTTCAAAGTAAAAGAAAACAAAAATTCCTCAGGGCAGGAGCCTATACAAGCCTCTTTGAGTCTTACAGAGAGGCTCTCTTAATTGTTATCTCAAGCGTATCAAGACGCTTTTGTGTAATTTTTTTTATTTATTTCATAAACACCATATTATGTTATGCATCATTCTTTTGTTTGTGAAGAGAAAAAGATGGTGGTTATCGAACGTAAACACGTCTCAAACATCTTACGATATTCCGTTGTTGCTTACTCCGCTTCGGCGTTGCATATTCTTTGTGAAAATAATTAAAATGATACATTTTTTTATATTTATCCGATGGATTGAAATTGTAAGCAGTAAGCTGATAGTTAGACATGTCTAAATCTTTGTACGACTAACTTTTTAACGTTTTAAGCATGGAACACACCGGAAGGAAATAATGAGAAATGAAGTGAAAAATAATGATCAGTCGAGTATGTTTCATAAATTTGTATGTACAAGCAAGCAGGACGTGAATTACCGATTACCGGGTGTTTAAAGATATGATTCAGAAAAATTGCGTTTCCAAACAGTGTTAGGTCTGAATAACGTGAGGAGTTGAGGACGAACACTTTCTCGAATCTATTTTCTTTTTTGTCCTGGACTCTTGCTGAATTCTCGAATCATGAACGAGACGCTGTCATAAGAATAACGAAAGTAAGGAGAGGGGGAGAGAATGATAGTTATGTATATACAATCGATCGTTTTCAGTCACAGCGGTTGTTGTCGATGAGGAGCCAATGGCTGCAAAGTCAGAGAGCAGAGAATTGTGCCGTCCTTGATTTACGTCAAAAGAAGCTTATTGTAAGAAAATAAAAGCATTATGTTAAGAATTAATTGTAGTTATCATGTTTGCGTGACAAAGTTTTATGCACGGACGCCATAAAGCAATAACAGCGAAGGGATAGTGAGAAGATACAAAACACTATTTAACAGATGAGTCCCTCATACATATCACAGGGTATTTGAAAAGAAAAAAAATAGTTTATTGTGAGCCGCAATAAATACATATACATATCAACTACTTACACAGTCAGGGCAACTTTGGTATCAAAAACAAAAGATAAGCAAACGCTTACTGATGCTTGCATGGTCTAATGGCTGCGAACGTTGCTAATCGTAGACACTTTCGTGGTTGTTATTCATAATAGACAGGATATTTCAAAGTATCAAGAGGGTGCTTCCAAGTCGAATAACATATATTTGTTACGTTTACCACTTGAGTTCTGCTGCTCACTTCACTCTATCTAAATCTTGTGTATGGGAGCATTACACAACTTATTCTGCTTATTCGTGACATCACTTGGTTTCTTGAGCTTCCGCAGCAGACGCAGCCAAAAGCAAGTAGACATCATTGCAACCTGAAAGTAAACCTATCTATATCATTTATGTATTTGTACTGAATAATTAAAAATAACAACTAATTTCAAATATGAGTGTGTTGATCCTTTGATAACTTGTCAAGCGGATCTATTACAAATTATTGATATTTTCCTCAGAGGTAGAACGACCGAAGAAATAAATGTTATCTTCTTTTTGAACTAGCCTGCTCCCGGAAGCATTTTATAAAGATGATCACAATAACAGGATCGGTAATTGGGAAGATAATTGTGATGCGCATGAGAAGGACGCCAAATTGGCCAAGATCGATGCCTGTTCCAGAAGGACAATTATTATTTTCGCTTTAAAGGAACACGAAACACAAGTCAAATAAATTGGAATTTTCCTGACTTTTTTATCGCGTATCTCTAAATCACTTACATGCCCATGTGTCAGGCAAAAACGAATTCAAGATTGATTTTCTTCAGCAGAATGAGGAGCGTAAATACAAAGAGGCAAACCTGTCAATGGAAACACAAATATTAGCGTCATAGGAATGTAGGAGAATACTGCAGGAATTATGGTCTGGAATAAGGATAAACAATAGAATAGGAGATTGGCAATCGTGAACGGGATTTGAAATTGAGTGGCAATTGTCTCGTGTTTTTTGCTGCTCTAAGTTTTGCCATGCTCATTTTGCATGAAAAGGATTTCATGTACTTGATATTAGCGACAGGGATAAAACCTGAAGCAGAAGAGCGACGAATAGCTGCCGATGCATGTCGCGGGTCTTCTTCGACATTTTCGCTGTCCTATAGGCTTGGCGTATTCGGATAGTGCAGAAGACGATTAGAGCACCAGTGCCTTGGATAGTGAGTGAGTGCCAGATATTTCTTGAAGAAATGCCAAGAAATGGCCAGAGGAGCAAAGATAAAAGGTGAGTTCACAATTTTTTATATGGTTTAGACATCTCAAAAAATGTCTCTCCTCTTATTTTATTCGATGTGGATAAATAAATAAATTTAAGTAAAGTACTCATGATCATGGTGAACCATACTAGAATCGCCAAAATATGTGGCACGTTAATCATGAGACCACGCTTGCCGTCAGGAACCTAAAGAATTAATTGGCGCCTGAGATTGAATCATATTTTATTCATTTAAAATAGGATGTGACTAATGGCCTTGAGCATGATGGCGAGATACGAATGGCGGCGCGTGTCCAGCGCGTACAGCTCATAAAGGGGGAGTTTGGAGAATACCTTAATATATGACATTCAGTTATTTAGAGATGTTAATAATGATAGACGCAAATTAGATTAGATAACGGATGCTAAATAAACAATAAATAAATAAATAAAAATTAACCATGTCCATGTACGGTGTCGGACGGCAACAAATGGCTGCAATGAGCGTATAAATTACGTTGTAGGCAACGGCTAATATGCCGACCAGTACGCAAGACTGCCACACTTTCAAGCAAGAAAGCCACCGAAGCTGTGACGGTCTAGAATTTGAATTTCCCGCCAACTCCATCAATATTTTCTCGAAAACATTTGTAGTCGAACCGGCAAAGGGCGTTGTATCGGTACAGAAAGTGAAGCGCAAGCAGAATGAAGGTCTGTGCGAAAAGAAGCACGAAGATAGAGCACACTATGATTCCGAAGTCGAAAGGAAGACGTGGCAACAGCTCAGAGAAGAAGATGTAGCCGTAGTTGGCGAAGAAAACAACCTGATGTAAAAATGTGAACAAAACTTGGTAAGCAAAAATTTTTTTTGATGAGACGGTTTGTTGAACTTTGAATTTTGAAAGCATCCATAAGTATATGCATGTACATAAGTATGTATGTACATACATACATACATATGAACATATATGTATGTATGTAGGTGTTACAATTGGCACAAAAAATGCTTGAATTCTGACAGGTCGAACGATTCCATGGTTGACCGCTACGACGATATTGGAGACGGAGAATGCGAGCAGCAGTAGTCGGTAGTTGCCGATAGTCACTCGCGTTAGTGGCTGGAGGGTCAGGAAGGCGAGCAGGCTGTTCGTGCAGATTGCAACCACTGTCGTGGCGATTGTTAGAATATTTTCTGCTGCATCACTCGATATCATGGTGTTCTATAAACTGTCTAGCATTTTTTTTATTTTTGAAAAAAGAAATTGGTATACATTAATGTCAACACTAGAACAAATACAGTACTGCCCAACAACCAGGGGTGCAAGAACTTTCGGAACTTTCGGAAAGTTCCAAAATGTCCAAGCATATTGTGCGTTCCTCGACAAACGCATGTAGATTTGGTTTGCATGTAGATATTTGCATATATATATATATACCCCTGGTTGCACTGTATGTGGATCTGTGGTTACATACTAAGGTGACATAGACGTCACATGGGATGTGGAAGAACGTTGAGAGTTCATTACCCCCTGTTCAATCTTACTTCCGCGTGTAGTGTTTTTCTCGATCGACAAGCGACACCTAACCATCATATGCTCAAGTAGCTGATAAAGCGAAGTTAATTTTCAAATCAGACACTTGTATGTTGTAGCATGGTTTCATAGTTTAGAAAAAAAATATTGCGTCATCAATAAGTCACATTTTGAAAAGAAAAAGAGAATCCATTACTTCTCGTTTTGAAGTGGGATGGTTGTTAAAGTGTGTTCTTCGTATGGTGCTAATTACTCATGCATAAAGCATTAATAGTCCAAATATACGCACATACATATGTGTATTTACAAGCTATATTTACATAGATATTTTGCTTTCAGGGTGTATATACATACATACATACATATTCTGCTTATTTGTAGCATCACTTGGATTCTTGAACTTGCTTTGCAGACGAAGGCAAAATCCAGCTGACATTATTGTAGCCTGAAAATTAGCACATTTATCTATGTTGGTATCGCCCATGTACATATATATGTGTACTAATTAACCTGATCCCGGAAACAACTTATAAAAACAATCACAATAACTGGATCGATGAATGAAAAGATAATTGTCATGCGAAAGAGTAGGGCACCAAGCGAGCCAAGATCGACGCCTGTGCCGTAACATCGGTTTAGGCAATTATCGTTTTGCTCAAACCATATCAGTATCGTAAGTTAAAAATGGGCAAACCTTTCAATAGAAAAAGAGCAATCAACATCATGGGAATGTACTAGAATACCGCAGGTATTACAGTCTGGAATAGTGGAAAAAAAAATTCGAATAGGATTATAGCACTTTTGGATAAGCTACGACATTGACTGTCAATTTTCTAGTCTATTTTTTATTCTTCACCATGCTTCTTTACCCAAAGGAGCAAACACTTTCAAAATCATCATCTTTTTTTTTTATGAGCACTATTGTGGGCGTACAGGCAGTACTTTCCAGCAAGTCTTTCCGTGCAGCCGCGTCTTTATTCTCAAGAAATTTCGGCCAAGGGTCCCGGAGCTCAAAAAAAATTGCGCTGAGAGGTGCGGGAACTTTCCCTGACTTTTTATGTGCTTTAGCATGGAAACTCGGAGGTTTTCTTGATCACTCCGGGAAAGATACCGGACCTATTTTGCTCAAATGCACCCAGCGCTCCGGGAAAGATCCCGGATCTTTGAAATGGTGAGAAATAGCGTGTGAAAGTGGAGGCGCAGACAAACCTACTCGAGTTTTGTCTGGCCTCTCTCATGTCGTGGTTATCTTTAGTTTTCTCTCGCAGTCAAAGCAATTTCCATGAAATAACGCTCATCGACACCCGAACAAATGTCGCGTTTAGGTCCTGGGGATTTTTTCTAGGCATCTGTCCTTGTTTTTTTCTTTCTTTCTTTGATTATTAGTTTGTTTTTTACTTACTTACTTTCTTTCTTTCTTACTTTGTTTCTTACTTACTTTCTTTCATACTTTCTTTCATACTTATTTTCTTTCCTTCTTTCTTACTTTGTTTCTTAGTTTCTAACTTACCTATTCTTTCCTATTCTTGTCTTTCTTTTTACTTTCTTTCCTTTTTTTTTTACTTTCTTACTTTCATTTTTGCTTTCTTTCTTTCAAACTTTCTTTCTTATGTCTTTCCAGAAAGCTATGAATCCCAACGTAATATAGCTGAAGAAAAGTGATCTAATTCGAGCCAAAAAGGCAAAAAGAACATGTTCTTATTGTTACAAATGGTCTTTACTTTCCTATGGAACGTTTGACCTTCTTTGTTATGAGGGAGGAAGAATAGCTTACGACGAAATTCTAATTATAAAATGTATATCAAAGTAATAAAATATATGAATAAACATTTTCATGAAAAAGTAATGTAATTTGCTGCGCATGGCACATTTATTTTATCCGGGAGCTTTCCCGCACCACTCAAGATTTTCTCCAGTAACTTTCAGGGTCCGGTGCGGGAATTTTGCAAGTTCCCGCTCCGCTCCCGGAACTTTTTCCATAGAATGAAGGCGTGGCAGGAGTTTTTAATGATCATACTCCTTTAAAAGTATATTCGGGTACATTAAACCTGAAGCAGAAGAGCGACGAATAGCTGCCGATGCGTAGAGCGGGTCTTCTTCGACATTTTGGCTGTTCTACACTGGCGTCATATTCGGAGAGTGCAAAAGAAGATTAGAGCACCAGTGCCTTATGGTTAGTTAGGCAGAGAGAGAGAGAGAGAGAGAGAGAGAGAGAGAGGGAGAGAGAGTAAGAGATTCATCGGAGAAAAAGGGGCAGATGGAGCAATGATAAAAAGAAGTAAATTCACATTTCTATATCGATCTATCTATCTATCTATATAAATATAGATAGATATATACATATATCTTTGTTGCAAGTAAAAAAAAACCCCACTCGAGATCAGTGTGAGCCATCCATCCGACAATGGCAAAGATAAGATATGAGCCGTGTCCTACCTGATTGTGAGACAGTGGTTGTCATCAGCAATTTAAATTATTTATTTATTGGTTTGCTATTGAATAACAAAAAAAGGCATGTGAAATCTACGGAAATAAAAAAAGATGATTATAAAATGGCCTTGAGCATGATGGCGAGATACGAATGACGGCGCGCGTCCAGCGCGTACAGCTCATAAATGGGGAGTTTGGAGAATGCCTTAATTTAAGACATTTTCAATCATTTTGAGATGTGTCTAATATATTTATGCATTTTTGTACTTTTGATCAAATTTAGGAATCATGGGATATTATAATTAGAAGAAAATGCATTAGAGATTATTACAGGTGCTAACTAGAGTGGATGATAAATGATGAGTAAACAAAAATTATAGATAAGTAAATAATCAATGAACATCGTCCATGTACGGTGGCGGACGGCAACACATGACTGCAATGAGCGTATAGATAACGTCGTGGGCGAGCGCTGACATGCCGACCAGCATGCAAGAATGCCATAAATTCAAGTATGAGAGCCACCGAAGCTGTGACGGCCCAGAATTTAAATTTTCCGCCAAATCAAAGCAATAAACTTGCTTAATATTCCAAACTACCAAATAGCGTTGTATCGGTGCAGAAAGTGAAGCGCAAGCAGAATGAAGGTCAGTGCGAAAAGAAGCGCGAAGATTGAGCACACTGAAATTCCGAAGGAGCAAGGAAGACGAGATGACAGCTCAGAGAAGAAGATGTAGCCATAGTTGGCGAAGAAAACGACCATATAGTATATCAATCAATCAATCAACGCTTTATTTCAACGGGTTAATGGATTCCTTGGAGCGCCATGAGTCTTCGCCATTCTTGGGGATTTGATGGAGATGATGGAGGAAGTAGGCAGCAAGGATCTTGGTAAAGTCGTCCCGCCATTTCATAGCCGGCCTACCTCGCTTCCGCTTAGGTCCACGTGGATACCACTCCGTGATATCTCCAGTCCGCCAAGTTTGATATCCGCTCGCATCACCTATATTTTCTCCTATGTACTCAGACACGACATCTTTTACAAGCAAAAACATTTTTTTAACGACGCATTTTTGTTTAACTGTAAATGTACCTAGTATACACATATATACGAAGACGTGCTACAATTAAAGAAGCATTAAAATTTCCTGAATTCTGACAGGACGAACGAATCTATGGTTATAAGACTATATTTGAGATGGAGAATGCGAGCAGCAGTAGTCGGTAGTTGCCGATAGTCACTCGCGTTAGTGGCTGGAGGGTCAGGAAGGCGAGCAGGCTGTTCGTGTAGTTTGCAACCACCGTCGTTGCAATTGTTAGAATATATTGTTAGAATATATTGTTAGAATACTAGATATCATGGTGTTCTGCAACCTGTCTAACATGATTTTGTTTTGGAAAAAAGTTGGTATACATTATTGTCAACAGTAGAACGAATATACATTTAAAAACTGTTCTGTGGATAAATACGAAGGTGTCATAGATATCACATGGGAGTGAGCATAATAATTTGTTTTTGATATTTTTTCTGTAAAAGTTAACACACAGAAAAATATTCGAATATATTCGGAAACATTACCTCAATAAATTAGCACGCACAAGATTTCCGTTATTGGTCACCGAGATGAAGTATGTACAGAATATCTCTATTTCGGCCTCCATACGGTTATATCCGTACTAACAATTACAACGCCCTCAATCCGTATCTATTGTAATCTAGGTAGCGGGGTATCGTACGAGGTAGAGGCAATCACTGTGAACGGCGGCGCATCATCGACGGGAGCGACTTCCGAGCCATGTTGCGACTTTGCGCAGAACTTCAGGATGGGCATCTGGGTTGCCTGTGCATTTACAAATCTTTCAATAGTTCACGAAAGCTAACAGCTTTTGCTATGTTTGACAAGGATAATACACAAATTTGAAAGTATAATCTGGTAGTTTTATAAGATTAATATCTTGTTGGAAACAACTATGGAGCAAAATATATCTAGTTGCCTGATCCCGGAAGCACTGACAAAGAAACTGACAAAGAGTAATTATAAGGTAACCACGCAAGATATAAAAAAATTTGTAAGTTGTATGTATAAAAAGAAAGTACTTGTACTTGACAAAGTAGATGACGATAATGGGATCCGTAATCGGGAAGATGAGCGTGAGACGAATAAGGAGCGCGCCTCCGTAGCCGAGGTCAATACCTATGATAAGCAAGAACGGTCGTCGAAAGGAGACCCAAGGTACTCCATGAGTTCACAACTGACCAGTTAGTGGCGACAGGAATATGAGCCCCATCGGAATATAGGAGAAAACGGTCGGAATCAAGGTCTGGAAAAAAGACACAGCTTTCTTTTTATACATACAACATACAAATTTTTTTTTTATCTTGCGTGGTTACCTTATAATTACTCTTTGCCAGTTTCTTTAAGTTTTGTTTCATGTTGTCTCACATACATACATACATACATATGTACATACACATGTTTCAGACATGTACTTAGAAAGAGAATTGTTAACGGAGAAAGAGTAATTAGACGAAGAATTAGCGAATGTGTAATAATCTGACCTGAAAGAGAAGCGCCGTGAACAGCTGCCGATGCAAGTCATGGGTTTTCTCAGACATTACAAATGTTTTGAACGCGTGTCGGATTCGGATAATGCAGAATATGATCAGAGCGCCGGTTGCTAAATGGAGGATTCATGATCTTTCTTTTCAACTGTTAATACTATGAAATCTACAAAGTGCAACAGAAAGAAGAAAGATACAGATAACGGCCTAATGCAAGAAACTTTAAGAAAGCGTAATATAATATGTATAAACCAAAATAAAGCAAAAACAATGCCCATGATAGGAATCGAACCTGTGTCGCCACGGCCACAACGTGGAATACTAACCACTATACTACATGAGCCGAGAGAACGTGCTCTAAGACCTACTCTCTAATCTACTGTGTTCTCTGAGGACCAATTTCCAAGCTGCTAACTTGCAAGGAGTAATGTCGCACAAAGGCATGCGAGAAGCGGCGGCACGTTCCACTCCAGGTCGCCTTTAGCATCCGGCTTCTGAATGAAGAGGATTGCTACCTTAAAGAAGGGCGATCACCAAAAAATTGCTATTGTATGTTCAAACGTGCAAAGGTTTCAAACGGAAGTCCATTTAATTACTCAAAAAAGTACGGTAGATGAGATAGCTAAAGTAGCGCTGGTTTCGAAGCGAGAAGTTATTGCTCGTTTACTAATTTCATACTGTTTTGCATAACATTTTTTAGTTTATTGTAGAATATTCACATACGAAAGGGATAAAGAATGAAACAAACAAATGTCTTAAAATATTTGGAAATTCAATCTTCCCGCGATGGGTAAGTGGCAGCAAATCTACTGTCGAGTGCTGTAACACCACGGTTTTGCACTGACACCAATCACAAATTCATTCAAAAATTGCATTTTCAAGTATCTTAAACTTGAATATGGAACTTTTTTATGCTTTTTCATTTGCCTTTTCTTTTTCCTCATGCCCGAGACTATTCGAAAATAGCTAAGATGTTTCAGAAATCGGCAATTACTTTTCGGTGATCGCCCTCCTTTAACCAACCTTATTCCATAATCCTTAATCTTATACATATCTTAGCCTTAACCGAACTCACGGTAAATATGACGCCAAAGTACGAATGATTCCTGGCATCAAACTCGTACAGCTGCATCAGGGGCAAAGACTCGCTTAGTTAAAATGGCTGTGATTACTTTCCGTCATTAACTATGTATGTACAAAGAAAAGGGATATCATTATGCGCATTATATATACATATACATATATATATATATATATATATATATATATATATATATATATATATATATATATATAAAGATTGATGGAAACGGCAACGCTTGGCGAGATGCCAAAAAACAAGGGAGCAATTCTTACAGCGTCAGCGTATGGAGTCGGCGGACAGCATGTGTCGATGATGAGCGTGAAGAGAAGATTGTAGACGAGCGCGACGGAGCCAACGAGCAGCGATGCTTGCCACACTCGGCATTCCTCGAGCCAGTGGAGGAAAGATGGCCTGACAATTTGAATTTCCCGCCTCTGAACTCTTATCCATACAAATTTCATCAAGATTCTTCCATATACATAGATGCGACCTTATTTGTCCATATACATAGATGCGACCTTATTTGCATGCCCTGTGAGCTGAGGCTTTTCCGTTTCGTTAACTCACCTGCAGATGGCATAATATCGATAAGCAAAGTGGAGCAGAATGAACGTTTGGTAGAACAAGGCGACAAAGATCGAGCATGCAACCATGCCGCCGTAGTAGGGCAGACTTGGCGCGAGCTCGGAGAAGTAGAGGAAGCCGTTGCCGGTGAAGTAGATCACCTGAATAGTTAGTATTTTCAAGTTAACTATAAATAACTGTTTAGTGAGCGAATAGTAGAAAAATAGTCTTACCGGTCGCGTAATAGCGTGATTTAGCGCAAGAATAATGTTAGAGATGGCGAATGCGAGCAGCAGCAGCCGGTAGTTGCCAATGCTGGCGCGCGCGAGCGGCTGAAGAGTCAGGAAGGCGAGCAAACCGTTCGTGCAGATTGCAAGCGCAGTCGCGCCAACAGTTATTAGCATTTAGATTTGTTCCTTACAATTAGAAAAAAGAAGACGAGTTTTTCAACTTCATAGCAATGTGCAACATGAATACTCATGGTCAATCATTTTGAGTGTACATACATACATACATACATACATACATATGGGAAGCATGTTAGCATTTTTTTGAAGCAGGCAAAAAGTTTGTATAAAAATTCGTAATATGAACTCATCAAGCGCATGTATTAGTATATATTACAAACATTTAGTCTAATGACGCATTTCTCTACAGAGCTGTGAAAAGCAATCGTGAAGGGAAAAATGATTCAAGACAAAGAACCCTATTGTTGAGAAGTCCTCTGAGGCAAATGACGTAAAGGAGACGCATCGTTTTGATGAAGGGAAGTCAACTTTTGATTTGTCACGCATCATCGCACCAGTTTTTGAAAAGAATTGACTTTTTGCGTATTAATATTTTTACATGCATCAAAAACTAAAGGAAGGGTAACTGAAATGGCAGCCAATATGCATACTCTTATTCAACAAGATTTCTTTAGTCAAATAATTGTTTGGCTACAATTGTTACGAAATTTGGTAGCATATATGTATGTAGATCTGCAATGTGTTGATTATATTCATTTGTTCGCAAAGCATTTATTATTTTAAAAAGTGCTTTAAGAAATATTTAAATACTTTGTACTTTCCACAACATAGATTTACAAACATACATACATATGTATGTATAACATACATATATCCGAACCCTTCTTCACACATAGCAAATTTATGTGACAAAATAGGATTTATGTCATTCTTTTAATCTTGTGCTTCATACAATGAAATTTTTACTAATAAATATTTTAAATGCGACAATAGCTTCTGAGAGCGCATGAAAGAACTATAATTCCATGGGACTATTTCACTAGAATAGAGCCGCTTTGCCAGTCACTGGAAAACGTTGTTTTGCATTTAAATTGCATTTGAACCATTAAATCATAATGATATTCTAAATGATTGGTATGTAGGACGAAGAGATGAAGGTACCACCACATTGCTTTAATATCTTTAGTTAGGTAAAATGAGGAAGTGCTTGCCGCAAAATGCACCACATCATGTGGCACAATATTCAAGTTTGTCCTTGTTGTTGCGTCAGATGAAGTGGCAAATAGGACCAGAAGTGCAAACAACGGAAAAGCTGAGAACTCACTATTGAAGGGAAGTGAAAACCTCACGATCTCGTACTATCGTCGCTTCTCCTTAATTGGAAGCGCTGTCACAAGTTTCATGAAAGAGTTGCAAGTTGATGGAGACTAAAAAAAATATCGTGAGCAGAAAATCTTCTCGAGTTTAGCGTTTAAACCTAAACATATCTTTCTCCAACGATATGATAGAGCTTGAGCGATAGCGACTGGTTCGTTATCAGCCTTTCAAAAAAAAAAGAACTGTTCACGCACTCCGCTTTTCTCTTTCCCCAAACACGCTTCGCGTAGAAGAGCTCGGCTGCCAGCATGAGCAGCCCACTGATGAAGCCAGCCGCGATTGGAATGAAGACATCAGAGATGGAGGAGATATCTATTGAAAGCGATGTGACTTAAATTTTCTAGCGAATTTTCTTTCTCCTTTTCTTTTTTGATGCAGATAATGAGGCCATCGATCATGCAAAAATGTTGAAGTTGTTTTTTTTTAGCACAAATACAGTATTGAATGTTTCTTTCAAAACACTAGGAGAAAATAATATATATGTATTTTTGTGGCGTGGTACAGAAAGCATAATGTATGTATACCGACGGAACGTGCAGTGAATCTTCGTTGTTGCTCGGTGCAATTCTTGAAAAAGGCGCGTCCGAACGGTCGCTGACGAGTGTATTTGTCGAAGAGATAGCGTAGAAAAGCGTCGTGTAGCTGGAGCTGCTCGTTAAACTTTTCGAACACGTCTCGAGAACTCTTTGAGAAGAGCATATGAGCCGAAAACGCAGGCAGACCTGAGAATAGATTTGATTTTTTTTCAAGCAATAATATCAATGACGTCACACACGCATGGATCAATATTTCTACTGAACGAAGAAAAAAACAACCTTTGTCCAACATGAAAAGATTGCATCTGTCAAGCGCGAGAAAGTAGCCGTTCGTCTCGACTTGAGTGCCGATGATGTATCCTCCCTCTTCGACAAGATCGAGCATTCGGTCGACATTTCCCTCGCGGCGCTAATTGTAATTGTAAGCATGACAATAATTATATCAATATTTCTTGTTATATCCACGAAAGAATATTTGAAGGTTAATGCCGTGGACGGACTCTTTTAGAGCAGAAACTTGCACGATTATTTTATTTTAAAAAACACACACACACACACACACATACAGGCGGATGCTTCTTGAGTGCAGCTGCGAGTTTGTCTACTTGTGGATCGTTTGCAATCTTGGCGTACGCGGCGAACATGAAATAATCTTTTGTCACTCATGATTCAAGGTCTTTGAATCGAAAAGCATAGAATAAATAGGATAAGCGAAGAAGAACGAACGCAATGAACTTGCCTTTCGGTCGCATACATATGTACATACATATCCTCTCTATGCCGACGAATAATTGATTGATTGATTGCATACGAACAGATCAGCCTTGGATGAAAGAAAGGTGTATTGGCCGCTGGCGATGAGAGCCGCGGCCTCCTCGATGGTGCTAAAGGGCTGCCAAGACTGCTCGGAGACGAGCGAGGCGACCGTGCTGCCGGCGACGAGACTCGCGAGAATGACGGCGAACAACAGCGAGAACAACGCGTTCAGAAAGCCACCTGAAATATACATAAGCACGCCTGCTTCATCGTTTTCTTCACACGATTTCCAATCATCGTGTCTCATTGTGATTTAAACGACTTCTCTTATGTACTTTAAATGACCAATTTATTTCGATCTTCTCTTAAACCTTCGCGACTGCACTCCGAGAAGGATTCGCCGTATTCTGCCTTTCCGAACTGCAGCTTCAGTGTCACCCAGGCGTAACGTGCCAGCTTCAACATGTTTTATATGTTGGAAGGCTTCTCATAATTCGTTCCTCATTGTATTCATGATTATTCTATTTATTGTTTCTCATTATTTTTTGAATAGTAGCGTATACAGAATGCGTGAATGGAGCTCCGAATCTGTGTGTGTCGAAGAGAGCGTGCATAAAGGCGATCACGAGAAGCATGGCAATGATGGTCAGCCATACACCACGTGAAAACACCTGTGCATCTATGAATATTAGCCGGTTTATAGCATACGCTTTTATCGTATGATAATGAAAGTAGTACTTTTTTGAAGTTGACGCTGCAATTCTACTAACCGTTAGCACGGCTTCGAGCATATGCTGACGCACATCGCGTTTATAGCGGGCGATTAGCGAGAACCTCGACTGAAAGTATAATGCGCCTACATTTGAAAATGAATGTGAGTTGAAGATGAAGTTTGGTGGCTAATGGTAAGAAGAAAAATGTAAGGAAATACATGAAACTTATCAGTTTGAAGTGAAGTACGGACCATGTGGAGCTGCGAAGTGATGTGAAAGTCACGCTCCCGCTCAGGGCGCCATTGATGAAAGAGACAGACGGCGTCGATGGTGCCGGCGGCAACTCCGGCAAGTGCGCCGCTCCAGCTTCCATTCTCAATATTTCAAATGTTCTGTCAATTGCGACCATAATTTTTTTTCCTGCCGTTTTCAACAATTCAAATGTGCCTTACTGGTGTGCCCATACAAAACTGCTTGCATAGTGTAGGCATAGGAGCTGAACCAACAAATGAATCTGTGTACATATGTACGTAATTAATAAATAAGAAATAAATAACACAAACAACAACCGGACGCAGTGTTCCCCAGTCGAAGATGATCTGGTCAGCACTGACAATGTCGCTTGGAATCAGCGTGAGATTGGCCGCACTCGCAATATAACCGACCAGCTAAAAGCGAATAGCATGAACAATTTTTTTTTCTTGTGGAACAAATTAGTTCAGTGTACTTTTAATATTTTTGCCCACGATTGCCAGATTTGCAACAAAATAAAATATGGCAAATCAAGGATGAATAAATGGTTCTATTAGCTCTGCTCACCTCATTACACCAACCGGGATCTGGACATCTTACGGTCGGCGTGAGCTGAGGAAAGGGCGTGCATAGTTTATTAGACTCTGGTATGCTATGGGTGAACCCAATGCGAAGCATCTCGATTCAGTTTAATCTGAAGGTGATTTTAGAGCTACATACATTCATACAAGTTTCTCAATTCTATAGCCAATAGGCTGAAAAAAGTTCATGTGTACTCATATCCATGTCATGCTGACTATTGTCTGTGGCTAAGGTCCCAATATGAAATATGATAGTACTTCCTTCGTCAAATATGATAGTTCTCTTCAAGTCGCGAGGGGGCCGGCATGCCAAGAAAAGAGAAAATATGTATGTTGCCCTCAGGGCCGCTCGCGACTTCAAAAAGAAAGAAACATATGATGTATGTAACTGTGCCTGGCTCGGCTCCTCGGAATAAATAAACCATAACATATGTCTCAACATAACACAGCAAGGTTACACAGAAGGTTTATTTACCTTAAACAGTAGAAACATTCAACCCTCTGATAGAGACATAGAGGACGAGTTAGTATGCTAGCATAGTACAGATGGGGGATAAAGTAGGAAGAAGGTGCATAGCTCTGGACACCGCTGTTCGTCGCGGAGCTAAAAGAAGAGGAGTGAAGATGCTGGGACTTTATCAGGGGAGCAGATAGAAAGCGAGGGGAGGCTCGAATGTGTCTGAACACCGAGACGATCTACGAAAGGACGAGGGCCTAATTACGTGGACAATCCGAGAAGTGTGAGATTTCATGCTGAACTTCTGAAGGGAAATTATATTAGCCAAAATCTTAAGAGACACTTCCGAAAGACTATATTCGATGAAATATATATATATATATATATATATATATATATATATATATATATATATATATATAGCTGTCCTCGAGTGAGCAAAAATGAATGCTGGATTTGCCTTTCTATTCTTGCTTGGCGCGATCGCGCCTCGCGTACATGAGTTCGAAGAGCAAAGTGAGCAGCGCACTGAAGAGGCCGGCCGCAAGCGGAAGGAAAAGTCCAGAGATTGACGAAATGTCTAAGAATCATACTTCGAGGTAATGTGCAGTCCAGGCAGTGCACTATGAAAGGGTATGAAGGAAGTAAAATTAATTAGCGCAGTTAATTTCCATTAACACCATTGTTGGTTTATTGTATTCTTGTTGTCTTTAAAAGACAGTTTTAAAGGATATGTGGATGCAATTTTCGTTCACGTACATATATTCATGCATAGTACATGTAGAAATATTAACGAAAAAAAACATACCGACAGCGCGTGCCGTGAATACATACCGACAGCGCGTGCCTGTTGTTCCGTGCAATTTTTGAAATGGGCGCGCCCAAATGGCTGTTGCCTGGTGTATTTCCAATAGAGATAGCGCAGAAAGTCGTCGTGCACTTTGAGCTGCGCGTCAAACTTCTTGAAGACCTCCGAAGAGCTCTTCGAGAAAAGGATATGAGCGGAAATAGCGGGCAGATCTGAAAACGAAGAAGAATTGGCCACTAGCTTAAAAATGAGATCTTATACACTTTGTACAAGCGAGATTGATGAAGGGAGCGGGAAATGTTTTTATTTATTTTTGGAGGCGAAAAAAGTAGTGAGTGAACTGTTCATAGGCAGTTTAGATGTCGAAGAGGGCTGTGTGATCGTCTACCTTCTGTTAGGACGAACAGATTGCATCGATCGAGCACAGCATAGTAGCCGGCAGATTCGACGTGAGTTCCGTAGATGTATCCGCCCTCCTCAACCAGATCGAGGATTCTGTCGACCGTTCGCATACGGAGCTAGCATTAGAAATGAGGGGAATTAGGAAATTGTGAAGCCTAGTATTAAAGGATTTTGTGCGGAAAGCAAATATTTGATGTAAGGAATGTATTGCTCATAGTTCTTTTTTTTCGACAACCGTACCGGCGGATATTTCTTGAGTGCCTTGCCGAGCAGCTCGATTTCTGATTTAATCGCAGTATTCATATGAGGCTGCCATCTGTAAGGAAGGATATTGTGCTTTGGGGGGACATTCCGATAATTTTGAGCAAAATGAGCTCGCAAACAGAAAAGTATTCGGATGTATGCTGCAAAAGTTGAAAGCTTGGCTAACATCGTTTGTTGAGTCGTGTTGGAGTCGTCACCGTCGTATCTGGAATTTGAATCGAGAATGTTGCACCCGCCAGGATCCGAATTACATCACCTCGGCGCCAAGCACCCAACCAATTTCCACCAACTACCAGAGCAACTTAGAAAATATCCTCCACAAGGTAAGGGAAGGACGCCTTGACCTTTCAACAAACGGCTTTTCCCTTACGTCTCATCAAATCCTCTCCCTCTCCTATTTCTTTCTCTTTCACTTGATGCGCAGCTATTAGAACGACAAGAGGGCGAAAAAAAAATCATAGCTACAAAATGCCCGGGGCTTTTTCGGGCCAGCGTCTAAAACAACAAAATTTTTTTATGTGTGCGTGTGTCCAAGCTTACTGAGTGAGCATAGATGACACGAAGGTGTAGTGGCCATTGGCTAGTAGCGTGATGGCCTTGCCGACCGTGTGAAAGGGCTGCCAGGAATGCGTCGAAACCAGCGAGGCGACCGTGTGACCGGAGAAGAGGCTCGCAAGAATGACGGTAAACAGCAGCGAAAACAGCACGTTCAGTAGGCTTACTGAGAACATCCTCGTTTTAGCATGAAGCACTTTGGTCAGTTAACATATGATCGGAATAAACATGTTATTGTATTGTATCGTCGCATGCTTTAGAGATGTACACACATAGGTAAACAATGAAACGACAATTAGCAGTAAAGATGCCATATCTCATATCCTTTGCTAGAAGCAACCTGCAATGCCGGGCTCAAGGAAAGACTCAGAGTAGCCGGCCTTTCCAAACTGGAGCTTCACAGTCGTGAAAGCACTTCGGGCGAGCTGCAAGATGGCGGAGTGCCGGTTAGGAGTCTGCCTTTTTCTTTTGAGATACCCTTATCGTAAAACGCTCATTCCCTCTCGGACGCACGAAGAGTGTGAGCACGAGTGAATGGGCGAGCAGTATTCCGAGAAAGGCCAGCCAAACACTTTGAGTAAAAACCTGACCAGGGAACTACCAGAAACCCTAAATTCCAAAAATTCTGATATTTTGCATATGGATAGAGCATCACATTGGATGGTTCAGAATGAAAAAATTGGGACCCGAATCCCTCTAGAAAACTTTTTAAACCCATTTA
The DNA here is from genome assembly GCA_945643635.1 of Allodiplogaster sudhausi. Classification (NCBI taxonomy): domain Eukaryota; kingdom Metazoa; phylum Nematoda; class Chromadorea; order Rhabditida; family Diplogasteridae; genus Allodiplogaster; species Allodiplogaster sudhausi. The sequence continues at coordinate 5,684,971 of CALZFC010000001.1, read as the reverse complement.
AAGATGCCTGAAATTCTCGTTTTATCTGTAATATGCCACGTTACAAAACGTTCCAACGCCTAAAACATGAAAGGTTGGCGCAGTTGGTAGCGCTTCCGCCTTCAATTTTTCTGTTGCAAGTTTAATCCCCATTGGAGCCAAAGTCTTTAGCAAATTTTATGTAACTTTTTTGAGGTCGTGGAGTTCTTTTCTATACTTTCTATGGTTTTCTATTTGAATACGGACTTTGTGAAGTGCTATTATCAACAAAAAAAATTGCTTTGATTGTGTGTCCACATTGTAGGCTGACGGTGACATAGGCCAACGCCTTTTCGTTTTACTTTCCGATCCGACGGGACCAAGACCATCGTTTTGGCGCTTTAAAAAAGAAATTATTACTTTCGGTCGATGATCCATGATCGGAAAAAGATAATATACAGCCCAAAATTATTTTTTTAAACATATTATTACTTGCACTTCACAAAGTCCGCTTTCAATTAGATAACTATAGAAAGTGCGGAAAAGAACTCCATGACCTCAAAAACTTCTATAAAATTAGCAAACGATGCGTACAAAAAATCTGTACATTCAATGGCTATACAGACTCTGTGAAGTGCTAGGATCCAAACAAAAATATTTGGTTTGGATCGTATGTACATACATATGTATGTGTATGTATCATCGTACCCAGTGATGTGTGTGTAGCGACAACTCTCCTTATTTTCTTTTCGCCACGGAATGCACGAGTGCGTGTCAGAGTCTGTTCATTCGCAGAACCGTTTCGATCCGCCTTCCAGACGGCAAAGCGCGGGAATGCACGCTTGCAGAAGTCATCGGCACGCACATACACGCACATGCATACAGCCCAAAACAAATATTTTATTTTGATCCTCGTACTTCACACTGTCTGTATGCAAATAGATAACCATAGAAAGTACATAAAATAACTCAAGGACCTCAAAAGCCTTTTATAAAAGTGGCAAAACAATTTCGCCCTCTGGGGCTTTGAACCTGCGAACGAAAAATTGTAGCCGGAAGCGCTACCCACTGTGCCAATGTTTCATATTTTATTTGTTCGAACGTTTTTAACGTGGTACCTCGCAGATAAAACGAGAATTTCAAGCATCTTTAAATGGGTTTAAAAAATTTTCTAGAGGGATTCGGGTCCCAATTTTTTCATTCCGAACCATCCAATGTGATGCTCTATCCATATGCAAAATATCAGAATTTTTGGAATTTAGGGTTTCTGGTAGTTCCCTGGTGAGCAGCTTTTTTTGTATCAAAGAAGTGTTCGTTACTTGGTTCTCGCTTCTCTAACCGCAAGGATACCCTCGAGTTGTTGCGCCCGCGCATCCTTCTTGTAGCGGCTAATGAGACAGAAGCGGGACTACAAATATGCAGAAATGGATTCTCTGTTCATACATAAGTATGTGAGTAATTAACGGAATAAAAAAAATAACAACACACAAGAGTCATGCTGGAAACGTTGGCGAGTAACGCTAGTCGAATTTCACGAATTTGCTTTTGGCACTAATTAATCAATGCCTCAAGGAAATAGATTTGAATAAGACAAAGAAAGGAATAAGGAAAAACAAAAAAAATTTTTTTGAAATTCAATATTGCGTTTTCTCATCGTCTGACCATGAACAGCTGCGTTGTCAGTACAAAGTCGCGCTCTCGCTCTTCACGCCACTGATGAAAGAGGCAGACGGCGTCGATGGCGCCCGAGGCCATTCCGGAAAGGACGCCCGTCCACGATCCGTTCTAAAGGAACACACGAGTTATTGGTGTTTTCTCGTTCATTTAAAGGAGGGCGACCACGCAAAAAAAAATTGTGCCCGATTTCTAATTGAAGTTGCTCTTCGCACTAAACTAAGCGCGTGCCATTTTCAAGTTGATTTTGAGCACGGGAGAATGAGAGTGCCTTCACAATAACTGCTTACTATCCCTTTAGCATTAGGCAATGTGTTACAAATAGTTCAAATAGAAGTAACTACCAGTTGTCCCGATCCCCAATCGAAGATAAGCGGATCTTCCGTTTCCACAAGACTCGGCATGAGAGTAAGATTTGCTGCTCTCGATATAAAGCCAACCAGCTGAATGAGAATGTAAATGGCTTTTTGTAAGATTATTCTGCTAACCAACTACATTCATACATACATATGTACAAATATGCGAACTTGTCCAAATCGCTACATTTTGTTAAATACAGATGGCATATATGTACATACTACATATACATATTTGACTGAAATGACAACGAAAATTGCAAAAACTGACCTGACTAATTACAAATACATATGATGCAGTTCAAAAAAGACACAGTAATCTTATCAGCCTTCCTCACCTCATTACACCAACCAGGATCTGGACAATTCGCTGTTGGATGAAGCTGAGGAAACGGTTTACAACGGGGATTTGAGTCTGGTATATAATAAGTGAAGCCGATGCGGAGCATCTTTTAGTGAAGGCGTTATCTGAAGGTCTCAGAATCGTTTTGCCTTTATTAATGTCAGCTGTTGCAATACTTTACTATTCTATACATAATAGTTCTCATGTACAAGTGTGCAAATATGCGAACTTGTCAAGACGATTATATTATACATATATTTACATTTCGTGACGAAATAGATGCAAATTGTAAAATTATGTCATAAAGTATGCATTAAAAATTAAAAATAATATCCCCAGTCGTCTGAACAATAGGAGAATGAGCTCATTTTATGATGACAACAACTGGTCGAGCAGCTACTGCCAAGCCTTCTATGGTAAGATGTAGCATACTCGAAGTACTGAAGAGACCCCACTCGAAGTACATTTCTTGGACGTCTCTTTAGTACTTCAAGTACACCTCTCCCATTGCGATCGTGAGCGATAGAAAAAATACAAGATGCCCCAAAGCTCAGAGCTCGGGACGCGGGGAAATATGAGCCCTCATTATTGCCAGATAATACCACTGATCGTTCAAGTTTGTTTTGTTTCAATACGGAAGGATAGAGACGGAAAAAAGGAAGAAGAAAAGAAACATAACTGCTATGTATGTCATACTCTGAATTCCACCAATTTTTTGTTTGTTTTTGATATTGAAACATATAAGATTGTTTTTTTTAATATAAGCTTCCATGACAATCCTTTTATTTGTATATACATATATATCTCTGATCAAAGTCTTTGTCCTGTGTGAAAGCCACCAACAATCAGGCAATCTTGCACACCAAACCTCGAAACTGCAGATAACAGAAAAACAAAACGCTGTAAAGTAATTGTGACGATGGCGTGATCCCTGCAATAACCTCAGCTGTACAAATATTCCCGACTGAGAGCAGGAAAGACGCGAATGGGGTAAGAGTAAAGCTACTTAAGCGTCGTGAAACGCCAGCTCAACGTAACAGGATGCGACGCATACTCTTCTGTCTAGCAGTCGTTTTGCTGGATGCTTACGCGCTCATACCGAAGGAGCCGCCCTATGGAAAGCTCTCGGTGCAAGGCACGCAGCTGGTGGGCGCGAATGGTCAACTCGACCAACTCATCGGAATGTCGCTGTTCTGGTCTTAGTGGATGGGACAGTACTTCAACAGGGACACCGTCGACGCACTCGCCTGCCGTGGTGCGTGCCGCGATGGGCGTCGACCAGGGCGGCTACCTCAGCAACAAGCAGGGCGAGCTGGCGAAGGTGCGCTCCGTCGTGGAGGCGGCCATCGAGCGAGGCATCTACGTGATCATCGACTTGCACGACCATGAGGCACACAACCACAAGAAGGACGTGATTGACTTCTTCAAGCAAGTGGCCAACGACTGCGGCAAGTACCCACACGTGCTCTACGAGATCTTCAACGAGCCTCTCCAGGTGTGTCCTTGAGGCGGCCTCTTCGCGGCTTCAGCAAACGCTTTAGGTGGACTGAAACGGCGTTCTGAAGCCCTACCACACCGACTTGCTGAAGGCGATTCGCGCCATTGACCCTGAAAACGTGGCCCTACTGGGCACTCCGTCATAGTCGGGAGCCTCGGGCATAACCGACGCCAGCAACTCACCTTTGTCGGGTACGCACGGCGCATAGTCCACTCACGCCCTGTTGTGATCTAGGCCAAACCAACGTGGTATACGTGCAGCACTTCTACTCGGGTTCGCACCGCGACTACGAGCGAAGTGCGTACTCGATTGCCGCAGCGAAGATCCCCGTGTTCATTTCGGAGTACGGCATCTCCGAGGCAGACGGCGGCTCCAACGAACAGATCTACACGGACGAGGCGAACAAATGGTACGCGCTGCTGGACCAAAACAACGCCTCCTACTTGGCGTGGTCGATCGCCGACAAAAACGAAGCCTCAGCGGCGCTCAAGCCTGGCACACAGCCCAATCAGGTGGGCAACGACGCGCAGTTGTCGAATGCCGGCGTCTTCCTGAAGAACATGATCGAGTCGAGGATGCTGTTCTCATGCGTCTGCACCGTTCCGTCTCCAGCCGCTCTTCCATTCCTCCGCTTGCTCTCTCGCCTCTCGGTTGAAAATTGAAGCGATCAGCGGATAAATAAATGTCTATAAGCACATGACCATCTGTTAAATCAATGCATTCGTATGGAGCAGCAAGTCAATTTTTAATGCCCTATTTAATACCTCATAATCAGACGTTCAGAAATTTTTGTTCAAATGGGAACTCCGTTATAGCCAGAAATATAATATAAAAGCACAGGTGACATCACTTTCAAAATGTCAAACTCAAATGGCGTGCACAATTCATGAATATTTTGTAATGATTTTCACCATAAGTCTTTTTTTTACCTCATCTCTCTCTCTCTGCTAAATAGTCAATGCTAGCGCAGCAACCTAGATTTGAAGCATCATACCGTCCAAAAGTTTTGACACAGTATGAAACGATGGGGAATCTTGAAGAAACTCGTGCAAAGTCAAAAATATGTTGTTAACCGGCACTTTCTGTTGAAAACTGATTACATAATTAGATTCAGAATCGTAAGGCGAATCTTTACATCATACGAACATGTATCGTAAAGTCTGATTTATCGATTTCCGTTATCAATGATAAAATCTCAACTTTTATTTTTTGGGGATGTGAGTAGAGACAAAATAATGGTACAGGAGAAATATCGTTTAAAAACATTTGAAATGAAATTTTTTATTAGCAAAAACTGATAACTTCTTATCAAATGATACAAAGTTATCGATTTTTTAACAGTAGCATCCGTACTCTATAAGCAAACTACTCTATAAGCAAACTAATGTACCATTTAAAATATTTTAGTTTTTCCTAGAACAAAAGTTATTAGCGAGGATGCATTTGGAAGCGTCCGAATCGTCCGAAGCGTCCGTGGTACGGGACTGTATATCTTCAAAATAGAACAAATATTCTTTTCGATTTTTAATTCAGTAATTTTTTTTTGCCAGACAAAGCTGACCCGTGAATTAGTTAGTATTTGTCTTATTGAATACAATTCTAGCAAGCTGTGAAATTATTCAAAACAAATGAATTTGCACCAAGGATCATATGCAATATCAAATATTGTAGTTCAAACGAAAGTATAAATACTTAAATAAATGTATTACATGTATAATATTGAGTCAAGAATGATAAGAATGATTTTTTTTTCTTTTCTAAGGTGCCCTAAGCACCTATTGGCCACCTCGTTGTGGCCTCTTATATATCTGATTGCGTCATATTTCTATAATTTCTTCCGATATTCTTCTTATACTCCTCTTTACTGCAAGCCAGATAAACAATATATATATAATTGTAATTATTTCACCAGAATAACAGTCTTTGTCGAGAACGCTGACTCAGCTGCTACCATCGACAAGTTTTGACTCGTCTGACTATGGGCATTAACGAATTCGAAAAGACATGACAAGCGGACGGTGACCTGATATATAATGCACATTTATGAAGCACTAAAACAATGCTTTTATAATGTTCCCCGTATAAAAACTATCTCATTTAAAATAATATCCCCTCGCCTGAACTCGCATGCATCTGATAAAGAAGATAACGATAAGCGGGTCGGTGATCGGGAAGATAAAGGTGATACGCACGAGCAGAGTGCCCATGTTGCCAAGATTTACGCCTGAAAGAGGGATTTATAAGCATGCAGATAGCTGTATTCCACTAAACTGTCATGTATTCTCAAACCTGTCAATGGAGCCAATGCCATAACGAATAATGGGAAATAGGAAAAGACGGTAGGAATGAGTGTCTGAAAAGCAGTTGTGAATGATCTTTTCCTCCGGATGATTTTGGTTGACATATTTTTTCTGTCTTTTGTAGTTACCTGAATGAGGAGCGCGGTGAAGAGTTGCCGATGCAGCTCGCGCGTTCTCTCCGACATTTGGATCGTTTTGAAGGCGTGCCGAATTCGGATGATGCAAAAGATGATGACGCCGAAGGTAACTGCAGAACGAGAAAATACATATGTATAGGCAAATGAAAACAAACCCATCATGAATGAGCTGCTCCCTGTGAGCACAAGCAGGTTTGCCGTGTTTAGCACAAGGTCTCCGTCTGCGTTGGGAATCTTGAAAACAGAAGATATGTATGTATGTAGAACACGGGAATATGGTATAATTGAAACTAAAAAAAACATTTACTTTTACAAGGACGGCAAAATATGTGTGACGAAAGACGTCCAAGTCGTATTGCTCTTTTACAGGAAGCTTGGCGAATGTCTAAACGGTTGTAGTTTCAATTTGTTAGAACAGATTCTATTCTCTAAGCCTTTGTCTTTTAGATGCATACATATATAATCGATCTACGTGAAAACGGAGCCGCCTCTTCAGCAAATGGCGTCTTCTCGCTGGCGGCACTGCAGAGCAGTGTAAAAGGTACATTGAATACGAGCGCGCAGCTTCCAATCGTCACGCAAGCCTTCCACAGGCCCACGCCGCTTGTCCATCGCAGCCACGCTGGCCTGCATTAGAAAAGTATTAATTTAAGTCACAATTTTTTGCAATTTTATTTTCTACAAGTAAACAACATTCTGCAACATCAGAAAGAAATCGGCACCCGCAAATGGAGTTGTATCGGTAGAGAAAGTGAAGCACAAGCAGAGTGAACGTGTGGTAGAAGAGAAAATGGAAGATCGTGCATGCCACTTTACCGCCAGAATACGGTAGTCGAGGAGCGAGTTCGGAGAAGAAAAGGACACCGTTTTCTGTCAGATATACAGCCTGGAAACATTCATAGCCATTGCCTGAAAAGAGCTCAAACATTTGTCAAATATGTACATTGGCATCAAATATTTTCTAGTAAAAAATGTTTTCTAGACATACACATCTATAATCTCACCGGCCTAATGATAGCATGGCCGAGAGCGAGGATCATGTTTGAGATGGAGAATGCGAGCAGCAGCAGCCGGTAGTTGCCGATGCTCGCACGTGCTGGAGACTGGAGAGTCAGGAAAGCCAGCAGGCCGTTCGTGCAGATTGCTAGAGCGGTAGCCGTGACCGTCAAGGCCTCTTCTATCGGATGCACCATTGACCACCTATGAAATACTTAACTATTTACATCGTAATTACAAAAATGTTAACAGAGTCAATCTGAAGATTGTCGCCCTGAGGGTTAAGCCTCCTCTATTACGCGCGACAACATTGAACACTATCTTCACATTTTTTTCAATATCGATTTTGCTGAAAATTCTAGAATATGTATGTATGTAGCTCTTTTTAACTTAAAAAAAGGCCCAGCTATGAATGTAGATTTCAATAAATTTCTAAATACAAGTGATGCGGAAAGACAAATATTATTCACATGTCCCGTTTCTCGAGGCTTGTCAACGGCGACAAGATGAATTCAGTCAGCACTTGCTTAACAACTAGGTATTGGAAACATGAATATCAGCTTAACTATCTAATAGATTGGAAGGGAAGTGCGAGGAGAATGTGTCTACTTGTTTTTCGTATGAATACAATTAACTGTGATGTCTCCAGTTCGCTTCTAGTAATTCGTTCTTCTCATGCGATCTCTGATAAATACTACATAAAATCTTCGCTGTTTTGAATTAGTTGTCCAGTACACTGGCTCTTAAGGTGCATATGTACATTCATATAACCTAAGGCACGTTGTTGTCCAGCATATTGACAAAACCACGAGGCCAGAAGTTTATTACCCCTTCAGCTACTTCCATTCACAGACACGTTTGTTTGCTTTCTGTTCGTATAAGCTACAAGCTTGCACGAGGTAGCGGAGCACGAGCGTGATTTCTCAAATTCGTTTTGGTATTCTTTTACTTTGCAAAATCACGTGGTACTTATGGTTCTTGTCTGGTCTTACATAAAAGCAGAATGCTTTGTAGCATTGACAATCATTTTTGTAATTCTTTTGTAAATACCAAGAAATTTAGCGGAGAGTCATTATGTTAGAAGTTGAAGTTTTGGAGGAGATGAATCCGAATTCCAAGGTCACTAGAAGTGTACGTATTTATCATACACACAGCGCAGATAATATCACGAGGCCGCACTATAAGGCAGAACTATTTAGTTCGCCATCTCCTGTGGAACTAAATAGTTCGCCCTCACGCTTTATCGATAGCTCAGTTAAAGAGAGCTATATAGTGCAGCCAAATAGTTCGGTGAGGCCGAACTATTGCGCGGGCCAGCCCGCCCCGGCAGCGGGCTCGCGCTCGCATCCCCTCCCCCCCCCCGCTTTCCAATGCTCACTCCCTTTCACCCTCCATTCTCTGCCCCCTCCATCTTTCTTTCTTTCATTCCAGAAACCGATAAAATGAAATTAAAACAGTGCCAATTTAATTTTAGTATCATTTATCAGCTCACAATCAATGTACAAAAAACACGGAGATGCAACAATCCAAATAGGGCAACACAACATTAGACATAGGGAGGGAAGGCTGTATAGTCACCAGCAGTGGTGGTGGCGGTGGGGGAGGAATTGAGGTCGCCGCTGTAGCTGCCGCGGAGGATGCAAAAGACGAGGCAGAGATGGCGAAGACGTCTTTCGGCAACTGCCGCAGAGGATGACGAAGAGATCCGGGTTGACGAAGAGGCGGCGAGGTCAGGGACCTGTAGTAGACAAGTTAGTGGTGGGTGATGGCAAGCACAGCTAAAGAAGTAAAGAAACAATGCCCAATAACATGGCAGATAGCTCAATTCACTAATAAATCCCCCCTCCTACTTACAAAGAACCAAGATAATAGCAATTGTATTTGGCGGAATGCTTCAGACATGCACGAGAAAGATAAATTATCAGTGGTGCTATTAATCTAGGAAGAAAACGGGGCGAAAGTTGAGCTCAACTTTTTAACAAAAAAGATTGAGGGTGAACTCTGAAAAGAGCGGATTAGTATGGAAAAGAAGAAAGATGGGCCCAACTTATTCCAAAAAGATCCCAACTTTAAAAAGCGTGCTCAGCCAAAAAGTGGTCAACATAATGGTCAACTCTTTTTCTAACAGCAAGAGTGTGGAAGACGAGAGAGGGAAAAGGAAGCTATAAATCATTGCTCCGTTTGGTCTCTCATTTTTGTGTACTCTCTCGCCGAGAAAAAAGGTTGACCTCAAAATGCCAGTGAAAATGAGACATTGCGTCTCGATGCCTCCGTTTTCGTCTATTAGTCCCAGCCTCACACCTCGGCCTATGAGCATGCTATGAAAAACCCGCCCGACATCGGTTGCTGCCGAACCTTTGGGATGCTTGCTGCACTGAGCCGGTTTAATTACCCAAGTTTGAGGTATGCATTGGAATTCTATAAGAAAACTCGACGCGATTGTATTGAGAGTTGAACTCAACTCTGAAAAAAGTTCCAGACAAAAAAGTCGAGCTCAGCTTTCTTTCTTCCTAGATTAATAGCACCACAGAATAAAAAGCCAACACCAGCTAAGGATCATTTAAAAGATAAATTTTGAACATTTCTTCATATAAAAAGGCAAACCATTGGAAGCGATGTCGCTCCTCACGACCATTGGCGCCGGCGGCCAGTTTTCCGGCGGCATCCGTGTTATCGTAACTCAAAGTGACGTTTAAAACTACTTGAATATAATTCAATTAGTTATAAAAGCATCCTAAATATTTTCATTAACCACAACCAGACAATAGTACCCCACTCTAATTCAAACAGTTTAAAAAAAACTCCAAAAAGATTGCATATTTTCATTAATATATATTTTAAAAAGATAAACCAAGAATTTCGCCCACGAAATGTCCACCTTGAAGAGGCGGTGCTTGGGCTCGAACTTCTTGGCGTAGTCGAGGGAGAGGTAGATGAGAGTGAAGCCGGTTCAGTGGAGCCCATACAACAACGACTGCATGAAAGTAGGAGAAGACGGTCGGAATAAGTGTCTGAAAAGCAGGCGAAATGAAACTTTTCGCGGATGATTTGGGTTGATGCCTTTCCGCCTTGTTCAGTGGTTACCTGAAGAAGGAGCGCAGTGAAGAGCTGCCGATGCAACATTTGGATCGTTTTGAACGCGTGCCGAATTCGGATGATGCAAAAGATGATAATGCTGTTGGTCACTGACAATGAGCAGAGTTAAGGGTGCAAGGAGAAATAACGAGAATAAACATATAGGCGAAAGAAACGAACCCATCACGATTGAGCTGCTCCCTGCGAGCACTAGCAGGTTCAGCGTATTCAGCACAAGGTCTCCGTTAGTTCTTGGGAATTCTCCAAGACACGGGGACACAGGAACAGAGCCGTGCCCCAACCAAGAACAGAACGGCTCCACCCAACAAGGCCGGGCAAAACGGGCGAGGGAAAGAAAAATCTACATGCTCTACCCCAATGGCAAATGCCCGTATGCATGTAAGAGATAAAACAGCGAGTGTACTATGCACGAAATGAATACACCATCAAACACACTATAATACGGTGTCTAATTGTAAGCAAGGTAATACAACTACATACCACACAATTTCTAAAACGGGGGGGGGAAAGGGGTCCAGATACGAAGGGGAGAGGGCTACAGCGGAAGATGGGAGGGAGAAGAGAGAAAAAGAGCGGAGCTCTCTCTTACAATTAGAATTATTGCCCAAGAATAATACTACTCATCGAGAACGCTGGCGCTGCTGCTACCCTCGACACCTTCTTACACTTCCGAGAATTAAAGAATTCGAATAGAAACGACATGCGAGTGGCGACCTGATATGTTATGCAGTTTTTTTTAATCATGCAAACAACCACTAAAAATTATTATCCTTAAGAAATATATAGTTAAAAATTTCGAGAATATCTCGTATAAAATATCGAGCATATCACGCGACCAACCACAAAAAATAATTATTCTTAAAACCAATTTAGTTTAAGCTTTCGAGAATATCATCTTGCCTGGACTCGCAGACATCTGATAAAGAAGATAACGATAATGGGGTCGGTGATTGGAAAGATAATGGTGAGCCGGATGAGTAGAGTACCCATGTTGCCAACATTAACGCCTGGAAGAGGCTTTATGTATACATGACAAAAATGATATGTATTCTGAAACCTGTCCATGCAGCCCATAGAGTAATTAGGAATGGGAGAAAGGAAAAGACGGACGGAATGAGTGTCTGAAAACTGGTGATGCGTTGTTTATGATTCTTTTAAAAGTGAGCTTACGCTTTCTTCTGTTGTCTTTTCTGGATACCTGAAGTAGGAGCGCGGTGAAGAGCTGTCGATGCAGCTCGCGCGTCTTCTCCGACATTTTGATTGTTTTGAAGGGCGTGCCGAATTCGAATGATGCAAAAGATGATAACGCCGATTGTTACTATGTACAAAATAGATTAGTGTAAAGAGAAAGAATCAGAAAAGAACATATGGGCAAATGAAAACAAACACATCACGATTAAGTTGTTCACTGTGATGATTATAAGGGGCAACTTGTTCAGCACAAAGTCTCCGTTAGCGTTGGGTATCTTGAAATCGTATAATACGGGAAAAGGAAAAATGGGAAAAAATACACTTACTTTCGCAAGGAATACAAAATAAGTGTCACGAAAGACGTCCAAGTTGTATTGCTCTTCTATTGGACGTTTGGCGAATACCTTACAATAAGCAGTGTGAGACTTCAATCCAATATGACGCTAAGCTTTGATTTTTTAGTTGGACAAGACACAAGATATATGCATGAACAGACATAAATGAATTCATGTATGTATATATCTTGAAGGAAGATAATAATTATTACGATGTATGATGATTGCATATATTTTACATGAAAACGGAACAACCTCTTCAGCATGTGGAGATTTCTCGGAGGCGACATGAGTGAGAAGTGCCAAAAGTGAATTGACTACTAACGCGCAGGTTCCAATTAGCGCGCAAGTCGTCCAGAGGCGCACGCCGCTTGTCAATCGCAGCCACGCCGTCTATGTACATTGCAAAAGTAGTATTTTTATACACATTTTTTTTTTGCTATTTTAATTTCTTCATGTAAACAATATTCTGCAACACACAGAAAGAAATCGGCACCCGCAAATGGCGTTGTATCGGTAGATAAAGTGGAGCGCAAGCAGAATGAACGGCTGGTAGAAAAGAAAAGCAAATACCGTGCATGCCACTTTACCGCCAGAATACGGTAGTCGTGGAGCGAGTTCGGAGAAATAAACCAGACCGTTCTCTACCCGGTGTACTACCTAGAAAAGTTCATAATTGGATAATTGATTGAAAAGTGCTCACCATCAGGCAGTTGTCTAGAACAGTCATATAGACATAAAATTTCTTTACAAAACAAAAAATATTAGTATGCAAAAAGTAAACATATGTATTATAGCCATATTTATAGTCTTACCGGTCTAATGAAAGCATGGCCGAGAGCGAGGATCATGTTCGAGATAGAGAATGCGAGCAGCAGCAGCCGGTAGTTGCCGATGATCGCGCGCGCTGGAGGCTGAAGAGTCAGGAAAGCCAACAGGCCGTTCGTGCAGATTGCTAGAGTGGTAGCCGTGACCGTCAAGTCCTCTTCTATCGGACGCAGCATAGTGCACCTATGAAATATCTATTTACATCATTTGTACAAAAATATTAAGTTATGTATGAGAACCATTATTGTCGCCCTGAGGACATCATACATATATTCAAAAAAATTTAAGGTACGATAGAGTCTGTCGCCTCGAGGATTAATGCTTCCTCTACGACACGCGACAACATTGAAAATAATATTCACATTATCAGTGTGAAAGTTATTCATGTGAATAATAACAATTGTCTGTGTTTCTAACTGGCTCAAACACGATTTCCTTGAAAAACGGTGACGTTGGTGGGATGAAGAAAAATATGTACAATTCAGGAAGGGAGAAAGCATAAACTTAAAAGACATATCTTTCCGAGCATATATACATATATTCATGCATGTAAATAGATTAACATATTTGAAATAACAACGACATTGTCAAGAATATTTTCGGGTATTTTTCTTTTCTTCTTTAGAAATAATGACGCTGGCCCGCCAAACTGTTTAAAAGAGATTATTAGGGAAAAACTCCTACAACGAATTTGCGATTCACATTTTTCCACCTGTCACACTTGTATAAACATTCAAGCAAACCACTACCATGTTTACCAAATGAAGCTTCTTGAAGCATTTTTATGTCGCTAACTTTGTATGCTGATTGCTTTTTTCTTGATTGCACCGATTCGTATTCAAGGAGATCATAAGGGAAAGCTCCTGCAAGGAATTTCTGCTAGATAACTAAAAAGTACGGTGTAAGAAATCCGCAGAAATGGTGCTACTGCCACTCGCCTCTCACCACAGAAACTGCAGATTTGCACAACTCGCAGGAAAGTCTACGTGTTAAGAAAGCATTTCAAGTGTTTAATGGAGTGGCCCGGTCTGCCAGGGTGTTGTTCTGCCAAAATTTTCCAGTAGGCCGTTGAGCAGATTGCTAGAGCGGTAGTCGTGACGGTCAATGCCACTTCTAACAGCATTGACCACCTATGAAATACTCTACCCATTTACCTATATACATACATCAAATGTTCAAAAACATTTATGGAAAGAGAGCCAATCTTCCGCCTTGAGGATTGATGCCTATTTTACGACACGCAACAACATTGAAGAAAATTCACAGAGCCAGTGTGAAAGTTATTCATGGGAATAGTAACAATTGTTGTGTTTCTAAAGCACTCAGACACGATTTCCTTAAACAAACAGTGACTTTTGTTAGGTGAAAAAAGAATGTTCAATTCAGTAAAGATAAAAGCACAAATTTAAGGACATATCTTTACGTACATGTTAGACATATTTGAAATAAACGGCGTTATTAAAAATATCTTAGGATATGTTCTTTTCTTCTTCAGAAATAATGATTTTTTGATCCGAGAAACTGTTTAAGGCAATTATTGGAATTTTAATCTTTGCCTCGTCTATATTTGTATATGCGGTATCTTGTAGTTAAGTCATTTCGACTTATTTTGAGTCGTTATTGTTTCTGCATTGCTGAGTGCTAGTCTTTTTCAGCCTCTCTTCACTCTGCCTCTTTCTCGCTCATCATCATGTTTAAGTCATAATTAAAAATAAATAAATCGACTCTTATACCTCTTGTGAAGGAAAGTGGGCCAAGAAGTTTGAAGAATTTAAAGTTGTAAGTCAAGTTGGGTTGTGAGTAGTCCTGCAGTGAATTGGAATACCGGGATTGAAAATTTTCATTCTCTTCTCTTCAAACATTGTTTTGTCGGACAAATCTCGCAACGTTGACGTGAGAAACAGTATTTGTCTCATTGAATACAATAGTAGAGTTGCAAATGGTGAAATTATTTTTTAATTGAAATTTCGCCAGGGATCATATCCAAAATAGTTGGTTAGTTCAAACGTATGAATATATATACATATATATCCCAGCCGGTTCGCACGCGCTTTGCGCGCGCTTCACCTACTGGAAGCTCGGCCGCTTCGCGGCCTCGCTATCTAACTTTTCTTACGATACCCTTTCTTAGTTTTCTACGGCACATCATTTTAGTTGTGTTAACTCGGTAGATCCCCGGAAGAAGTCGGGTATTCAAGATTTTCGGAAGGAGAAGTAGGATAATTCCGGAATCTTCTGGAAACTTCCAGGCACCTTTCTGAAAAGTTGCAGGAGGAGCAGAATATACCGCCCGGGGGCAGACATTGCTCCTTTAGAAATGTTGCACAGAGATCTTCCCGAATGATTAGGATAATTCCACGTCCCAAAGGAGAACTCGGCCTCTTTCAGAATCTTCTGGAATGTTCCAAGGACAGGGGGCAGACGTTGGCCCCTTCGGGAATGTTCTAAAGTCCCGGGGCAGAACTTGGCCCCTTCTGGAACCTTCTGGAACGTCCCTAGTATCGGGGCAGACTCAGACCCCTTCCGGAATGTTCTGGAAAATTTCACATCCCGGGGCCAAACTCGGCCCCCTCTGGAACCGTCTGCGATGTTCAAAGGACCGGTAGCAGACATTATCCCCTTCCGGAATGTTTTGGAAAATTCCACATTCCGGGACCAAACTCGGAACTTCTGGAACCTTCTGGAATGTTCCAATAACCGGTTGCAAGCGTTCGCACCTTCTGCAATGTTCATTAAAATTCCACGTCCGTCGGCCCCCTTGTTTAACCTTCTGGAATTTCCCAAGGACCGGGGCAGGCGTTGGCCCTTAGGAATGTTCGGGAGAACTTGGTCCCTTCTGGAACCTTCTGGAGTGATCCCAGTATCGGGTGCAGACGTTGGCCTCTTCAGGAATGATCTGGAAAACTCCACGCCCCGGGTCCAAATTCGGCCACCTTCTGGAACCTTCTGGAATGTTCCAAGGACCGGTAGCAGACTTTGTCCCCTTCCGGAATGTTCTGAAAAATTCCACATTCTGGGATCAAACTCGGCCCTTCTGGAACGTTCTGTAATGTTCCTTGTATCAGGGGCAGACGTTGGCCCCTTCCGGAATGTTCCAGAAAATTCCAAGTCTCGGGGCCAAACTCGGCCCCTTCTGAAATCTTCTGATATGCTCAAAAGCATGGGCAGAAGTCAGCATCTGGTGCAAAAGTCACCACGTTCGTAGTGGTAGAATTGTCGCAACGTGCGAAGTGGTTTTTACAATTTGACCGGGAGGAGCATGGAAGGTTCCAGAAAAATACTGTTACAAAGCCACGCTAAGCGCTTTATTATTAGTAAGATATATATATATATATATATATATATATATATATAAATATGCATTAAAAAATAATGAGTCAAACATAAAAATTGTGATTGTTACACCACAATAATACTCCTAGTGAACGCTGACTCAGCTGCTTCCATTAGCCCTTTTTTTACTAGACTTGGCACTAACGAATTTTAAAGAAAGAGACATGCGGAAGGCGACCTGATATGTTAGGCACATTTTTTTATCATGAAAAGCACTAAAAAATATTCTCTTTAAAAGCTATCTCGTATAAAATATCGAGCATATCGTCTCGCCTGTACTCGCAGGCATCTGATAAAGAAGATAACAATAACGGGGTCAGTGATTGGGAAGATAATGGTGAGCCGGACGAGTAGAGTGCCCGTGTTGCCAAGATTTGCGCCTGAAAAGGGATTTATGTATGCCGTTAGCTGTATTCTACAAAAATGTCATGTACTCTCAAACCTGTCAATGGAACCAATGCAAACACGACTTCTGGGACATAAGAAAAGACGGTTGGGATGAATGTCTGAAAAGCTGTCGATGCGTTGCAAAGGACGTTTCTTCCCGGATGATTTTGGCTGAAGCTTTTTCTCCTTATTTTGTGTTAACCTGCATTATTAGCGCCGTGAAGAGCTGACGATGCAGCAACCGTGTTCGCTCCGACATTTGGATTGTTTTGAAAGCACGCCGAATTAGGATGATGCAAAAGATTATGACGCCGCTGGTGACTGTGCAGAAAATAAAATGTAAAGAGATGGTACGAGAAAAAACATACGGGCAAATGAAAAAAACCCATCACAATTACGCTGCAAGCTAAGACCATTTAGATCACATGAAATAAGGTATAATTGGTTTGCAAGGATTACAAAATAAGTGTGACGAAAGGCGTCCAAGCTCTTTTAGTGAAAGTTTGGCGAATGTTTGAACGGTGTATGACTAAAATTTCTTCCAACAGATTCTTCTCTGATTTTTTGAGTTGGTGAAAACATTTGTACATAAATGTATGTAGAAGGGACGAAATAATTATTCCGCTGTATGATGATTGCATAGATACTACTACGAGAGAACGGAACGACCTCTTCTGCATATGGCGTCTTCTCGCAGATGACAGTGGTGAGCAGTGTAATATGTTGGTGCATTGAATACGAGCGCGCCTGCACCGATCAGCGTACAAGTCTTCCACAAGCGAAAACCGCTTGTCCATCGTAGCCAAGCTGGTCTGCATCAGAAAGAAAAAGACAATATTATTAAATTTTTTTTACTATTACCAATATTCATCAACAACTGAAAGAAGTTTGCACCCGCTTATGGCGTTGCATCGGTAGAGAAAGTGGAGCGCGAGCAGACTGAAAGTCTGGTAGAAGAGAAAAAGAAGACTGTGCATGCTATTTTACCGCCAGAGTACGGTAGTCGATGAGCGAGTTCGGAAAAGAATAGGAGACCGTTCTCTGTCAGCTATATTACCTAGAAACGTTCATAGGCTTTGACTGAAAAGAACTCAAATATAAATCTAGTAGTCATGTGCTAAATTTAATTTCTAATAAAAAGCTAATGTATCACAGACAAACATATTTATAATCTTATCGGCCTAATGATAGCATGGCCAAGTTCTATGCTCATGTTTGAGATGGCGAATGCGAGCAGCAGGAGCCGGTAGTTGCCGATGCTCGCGCGTGCTGGAGACTGGAGAGTCAAGAAGGCCAGTAGGCCATTCGTGAAAATTGCTAGAGCGGTAGCCGTGACGGAAAAAAACAATGACTTTCTCAGGGCATCTCTCATTCTCTTCTACCCAGATGTTCTCTTGCCATCATCATTTATTTTATTGAGTGGTAGGGTGGAAATTGTGAAATGATAACAAAAAAAAGACAAACATCGCATGGTATCAATGGCACAATCAATATGTCTATAAATTTAAATCTACATTAGTAAAAATTAATATAATTATTATCCAGGAACAATACTACTCATCGAGAACGCTGGCGCTGCTGCTACCCTCGACACCTTCTTACACTTCCGAGAATTAAAGAATTCGAATAGAAACGACATGCGAGTGGCGATCTGATATGTTATGCAGTTTTTTTTATCATGCAAGCAACCACTAAAAATTATTCTCCTTAAGTTAGTTATATAGTTAAAAATTTCGAGAATATCTCGTATAAAATATCGAGCATATCACGCGACCAACCACAAAAAATAATTCTTCTTAAAAACTATTTAGTTTAAGATTTCGAGAATATCATCTTGCCTGGACTCGCAGACATCTAATAAAGAAGATAACGATAACGGGGTCGGTGATTGGAAAGATAATGGTGAGCCGGACGAGTAGAGTGCCCGTGTTGCCAACATTTGCGCCTGGAAAAGGCATTATGTAGGTATGACAAGAATGACATGTAATCTGAAACCTGTCCATGCAACCCATAGAAGCATGAGGAATGGGAGAAAGGAAAAGACGGACGGAATGAGTGTCTGAAAACTGGTGATGAGTTGTTTATGAAACTTTTTCACGGAAGTTAACGCTTTTTTCTGTCTTCTTTTGTGGTTACCTGAAGGAGGAGCGCGGTGAAGAGCTGTCGATGCAGCTCGCGCGTCTTCTCCGACATTTTGATTGTTTTGAAGGCGTGCCGAATTCGAATGATGCAAAAGATGATAATGCCGCTTGTGACTGTGTACAAAAAAGTAGTGTAAAGTGATGGAACAAGAACAAACATATGGCAAATGAAAACAAACCCATCACGATTAAGTAGTTCACTGTGATCGCTATAAGGGTAAACTTGTTCAGCACAAACTCTCCGTTAGCGTTGGGTATCTTGAAAACAGAAGAGATAATACGGGAAAAAGGGAAAAATTGGAAAAAATACACTTACTTTCGCAAGGATTACAAAATAAGTGCCACGAAAGACGTCCAGGTCGCATTGCTCTTTTTTTGGAAGTTTAGCGAACGCCTAAGCGGTGTGAGACTTCAATTCAAGACGCAAGATACATACATACAGTCCCGCCCAGGATCTTGGTACCAAGGACGCTTCGGACGATTCGGACGCTTCCAAATGCATCCTCGCTAATAACTTTTGTTCTTGGAAAAACTAAAATATTTTAAATGGTGTAAAAAAATCTTCACAAAAAAGCGGCGTTTCACTTTCATCGATGAGAAGTGATCGATGTAAAGCCTCTTCCAGGACCAGTGCGATAGATGCGAAGAGTTTGTACTCTTCGCGAGTAACAACGGCAGACGAATCAGCAAGACCAAACTTATCCGAAAGCAGTCTTACGACCACTTTCGGATTACAGTTCATGGCGAAGTGATCATTTATCCATCAAAAACCTTTATTTATAAACAATACAGCGCAAAATTATCATAAAAAAGTTTTACATGCACTCAAAAAATTTTTAAGTCGAGTTAACCGTGCCCTTTATAATCAAATTAAACAAAAACGTGGCAGCAAAAACGTTGTCACCGATGGGAATCGAACCCGGGACCTCGAAAATTGAACGCGGGAGCGCAACCCACTGCGCCGAACTGACCACGTTTTTCATGCGAAATCAACGACTGATATTGGTAGTGCATTCCAATTTAAATTTTTGTCCATTTTTCTAAATTGTATATAAAATCAGAAAAGCTTTAAAATAGTTTAGGACTCATTTTTCGAGGAGGTCTTGATAATAAAACTGCTTGGATCGCAAATGGCTGGGTTATGGATAAGTGGTTCCCTTGTTAGAAATGTAGCGCGCGCCCTTTTCGTCTCCGGTTTCATTACCCAAGTTTGAGGTAGCGAAATAGCACAGGCAGAGAAAAAAAGGGTTAGGTCCCGCTCCCTCGGCCTGAGAGGCCTCCCTGCCCTGTTCTTTCTGAAGAAAGTCATGCCAAGTACACACAATCAAAAATATATTGTTAACAGGCACTTTATGTTGAAAACTGATTACATAATTAGATTCAGAATTGTAAGGCGAATCTTTACATCACATGAACATGTATGTATGATAAGGTCTTTTTTATCGATTTCCGTTATCAATGATAAAATCTCAACTTTTATTATTTGGGGATGTGAGTAGAGACAAAATAATGGTACAGGAGAAATTTCGTTTAAAAACATTTGAAATGACATTTTTTATTAGCAAAAACTGATAACTTCTTATCACATGATAAAAAGATATCGATTTTTTAACAGTATCATCCGTACTATATAAGCAAACTAATGTACCATTTAAAATATTTTAGTTTTTCCTAGAAGAAAAGTTATTAGCGAGGATGCATTTGGAAGCGTCCGAATCGTCCGAAGCGTCCTTGGTACCAAGATCCTGGGCGGGACTGCACATACATATGCATGTATATGAATGTACATATACTATACATGTATGTATGTATGTATCTAGACGCGAGATAATAATTATTACGATGTATGATGATTGCATATATTCTACATGAAAACGGAATCACCTCTTCAACATATGGAGATTTCTCAGAGGTGACGTGAGTGAGAAGTGCCATAAGTGAATTGACTACGAACACGCAGGTTATAATTAGCGCGCAAGTCTTCCATAGGCGAACGCCGCTTGTCCATCGCAGCCACACCGGCCTGCATTAGAAAAATGCTAATTTTATTTATAAATTTTTTTGCAATTTTTTTCTTAAAATAAACAATATTCTACCCGCAAATGGCGTTATATCGGTAAATAAAGTGGAGTGCAACCAGAATGAACGGCTGGTAGAAGAGAAAAGCGAAGATCGTGCATGCCACTTTACCGCCAGAATACGGTAGTCGTGGAGCGAGTTCGGAGAAATTAACCAGACCGTTCTCTACCAGGTGTACTACCTAGAAAAGTTCATGGACAGGATAATAGATTGAAAAGAGCTCACCATCATGCAGTTGTCTAGTCCAAACATACATACATATATGTAGATGTACATTCGTTAACAAAACAAAAAAATATTCCTAACCTAAGTAAAAAGTAAACATATGTATTATAGCCATATTTATAATCTTACCGGCCTAACGATAGTATGGCTAAGTGCGAGGGTCAAGTTTGAGATGGAGAATTCGAGTAGCAGCAGCCGGTAGTTGCCGATGCTCGCACGTGCTGGAGACTGGAGAGTCAGGAAAGCCAGCAGGCCGTTCGTGCAGATTGCTAGAGCGGTAGCCGTGACCGTCAAGGCCTCTTCTATCGGATGCACCATTGAGCACCTATGAAATACTATACTATTTACATAATATTTGCGAAAATGTTAACAGAGCCAATCTGAGGATGGTCGCCATGAGGGTTAATGGCTCCTCTACGAAAAGCGACAATATTAAACATAGTGTTCATATTATGTTCAATGTGGTTGATGATACATGCACCGTACTAGTCCCACAAAGCGGTCGCGCCACGCCAAAACACAAAAATCAAACAAACGTATGCATATCGTTTTTGCTGAAAATTCTCGGTTTGTTGTAAATATGTACCTCTTTTTAACTTATAAATATAATACTATTTCAAACTAAGAAAGAGAGGCCCAGTAATGAATGTAGATTATAATCAATATCTAAAGGCAAGTGCTGCGGAAAGACAAATATTTTTCACAATATTCTCATGTCCCGTTTCTCGAGGCTCGTCAACGGCGAGAAGATGAAATCAGTCAACACTTGCTTAACACATATGTATTGAAAACATGAATATCTGCTTAACTATTTGATAGATTAGGGAAGGGGAAGAGCGAGGAGTGTATGTCTACTTTGCTTTTCGTATGAATACAATTAACAGCGTTATATTTTCAGTGATGTCTCCAGTCCGCTTCCAATAATTTGTTCTTTTCATGTGACCGTTGATAATTTCTACATAAAATATTTCTTACTTCTTCGATGTTTTGAATAAGTCATCCAGTTCGCTGGCTCTGGCAGACACTAATTAGCGCATTTACTAACCTTCAGGTCTGGATGCATAATGGTGACAATTGGACAAATTCAGCCAATATGGAATACTGACAACAATCAATTCTACAACTTTAGGTATAATTGTGCCTTTAAAAATGATCTGCATATATGCAATAAATTTAGAGATAAAGTAAATTTCTGCAAATGAATGAAGAGTATTTTAGTTATAGCGAGCTGGTCGAGCCAGGTTCGAAATGGAGCGAGCTTCGCGGCAAGCTAGACTATCCCTTGGGCATCGACAGTCTTGCCATCGGAGTCTGTATCTCTTCTCCATTCAAACAAAGACCAACTCTACAGGGTTTCTATTATTTCACCCTCTTCTCTATAAAGAAATTTCGTGATAAATCAAATGTTTGTTCTAATAATAATCGTATAAACACGTAAATATTTGAGATAGTGGCAATTAAGGATAGGCTGTGGGTGGGGGGTCTGCAGCTGTGCCATTGGAACCGGTTAAGTTCAGATGCACGGCGACGTCTTCTGTTTAAATCCTCTCATGAACTACGCCATCGTAGCATTCGCCAATTGTCTCAAAACTCACGAATGCATTTCATTAAATCATTGTTCTAGATAATATTGAAAATCAACCACAAAATATGCACAATATTTTGGACACTCCAATTAATCAATGAAAAAAAGATGATTTGTTTATATTGAGTTTTGTGGTGCGCTTCGCGCATGACTTGCCCCATTCTCGCTATCAGTAGTCAGTTTTCGCTGACAAAGCGAAGTATGACTTTCTTCAAGGTGACATCAACATCTCCTTTTATTCAAAAATACTTTTTAAGGAGTTTGATACTGTCCCGTCTCGGCCCGTGGCTTTCGGAAAGTGGGCCGGCCAGTCCTGAGGGCCGGCCTGTCCTGCCCATTCCCACATCTGATAAAGAATATAATGATAACGGGGTGGGTTATTGGGAAGATAATGGCGATCCAGACGAATAGATAGACCGAATTGCCAATATTTACGCCTGGAAGGGTAATTATGCTTGTAGAGCGTGGGGAAATGTGTTTTTCTCATCGTGCACTCTTTACATATGTATGTATATATGTATGTAGATTACAATATATTTCTGAAGGCAAGTGCTGCGGAATATTCACAATTTTCTAAAAGCTTGTCTTCGGTGACAAGATGAAATCAGCCAACTTTTCCTTAATAACTATGTATTGAAAGCATGAATGTCAGCTTAACTATTTGAAAGATTAGGGAAGGGGAAGTGCGAGGAGAGTGTGTCTACTTTGTTTTTTGTATGAATAAAATTAACTGTGATATCTCCAGTTCGCTTCTAGTAATTCCTTCTTCTCATGTGATGGTTGATAATTACTACATAAAATCTTTCTTATGTCTTGCTGTTTTGAATTAGTCGTCCAGTACACTGACTCTTTAGATGCATATGTACGTACATTCATATAACCAAAGACATGTTTTTCTTAAGCAAATTGACAAAATGTCGAGGGAACACGGGGCTGGAAGCTTATTACCTCTTTAGCTACATACATACATACCTCCATGCGCAGACACGATTGTCTGCATAATTGTTCGTATAACTTATTGGCTTTCATAAGGAAGTAAGGCGCGAGTGTGATTTCTCAAATTCGTTTTAATATTAATTTAATTTGGAAGATCACGTGATACTTATGGTTCTTTTCTAGTCTTGCATAAAAGAAGAATGCTGTGTGGCATGTTTGCTATTCTTTTGTAAATACAACGAATTTTCGAGGAGAGATATAATGTTAGAAGTTGAAGTTATGAAAGAATGAAACCGAATTTCAAGTACACTCGAAGTGTACCTATTTATCATACTGCTCAATCAGGCTTTTTAAATGACCAAAGATGTGCAAGAATGACCGAGGAAGAATAGAGAAGAGGCAAAACATTCATGCCAGACGGCGAGATCGATCTAGTGATGTACATACATACAGACATGTGTATGAAGGGGCTTTACTATGCTGACAGTTGTTCGTGCGCACTAGGATATAATGTATTTGTATTGCATGAGGAAAAATTTAATTTGTAAAATTATATATGATGAGTAATTTAAGTATTCTAAATGCTTGCAAAACAGTGTTCCCTTTACCATTTAAAAGGAGCGAGAGAGAGAAACAAGACAACAAATTCCATAATATTCCTAATTCGAACGAGAATTTTACAATCTGATCCTCATTTGCCGATAAGACTTCGCTCATAGATCAGCTCGACTACCAGCGTGAGCACTCCACTGACAATGCCGACCGCCAGTGGTACGAAGATTCCAGAGATAGAGGAAACGTCTGGGAATACATGTGCAGAATAGCCTCATTTTTACTCATGATTACGTAAGCCTATGAAGAAAAAACTCTATTTAAAGTATGCTGTTTTTATTTTGGACTCGTTCGAGCCTTGTGTAAAATAGACCGAGACTTGTAAATAAACCACAATCTTAAACTCGTACCGACTGGGCGCGTTATGAAGCCTCGTTGTTGCTCGGTGCACTTCTTAAAATACGCCCGTCCGAACGGTCGTTGCTGGGAGTACTTGCCAAAAAGATACCGTAGAAAGTCGTCGTGCCGCTTGAGCTGCTCGTCAAATTTCTTGAAAACGTTGAGAGCTCCCTTCCAGAAGAGCATGTGAGCCGAAAACTGGGGCAGATCTGGAAATGAGGAGCTGCCTAATAAAGCGCGATCATAGAAAAATTGTGTGCGATTTTAGAGTTTCACGGCCCTTCTCAAATTTCCGCGCTCTCATATTTGAAGCAGTGATTTTGTACAACTTGTGAAAGTGCTACCTATCAGAGATTGAGAGTGCTACCTATCAGAGGAAACGCGGCATTTCGAGACCTAATTTATAATTTTCCTCCTTTAAATAACGTTTAATGACACTCTGCAAAGGCCTTCGCAAGCTTCTGATTAACTGCCAACAGAACCACCATGAGAGTTGAGCACGAAAACGTTGCATCGCTCGATCGCGGCAAAGTAGCTGTTCGTCTCGGATTGCGCGCCCATGACGTAGCCGCCCTCCTCGACGAGATCCAGCATTCCTGGCACAGTGCCAACGTAGCGCTAAAGCAAGTGAGCGTATTCAATTTGCGATCAATAATAGTGGTTAGGAGAATTGCAAAGGCATAATAGCTTGAAAATCGAGTTTGGTCATAATAGCTTGAAAATCGACTTTGGTCATAATAGCTTGAAAATCGACTTTCTATCCTTCTTTTTTACTAATCCAATTTTAGGTACAGAGGTGGACAATCTTAAGCAAACATTAAATTTAATTAAGTTGACAGCATTAAATTGAGAAGCTTAAATTGATTTTCTTAAATTGATAACTTTAATTTGAAAATTATTAAAACATTCGTACTGTCGGTTGCCGTCTGATTGCGTCGCCTAAACGTCTGATTTGTGGGTCGCGGATTGTGTTCAAGAATTGTGAGTCTGTAATGCGACGATTTCAGGTGTAGGGTAGTAAGAGTACAGTCCCGCTCAACATTGTTGGGTCCGGTATTAATAGTATTAATAGTATTAATATAAATAATACAAACTGGAATAGCGCGCTGAATACGTATTTTCGTGCCATTTCGCGAAGGAGTTTACCTATTTCGACCATGGAGATTACGACTGTGAAGACCGTTTTCAAAAATATGCTGAAATGGCTGAGATCTCATAATATTGCATTTAATTTGGCCGTGTTTGGGTTCCAAACGGGCTGGCTTCAACTCCTGGACTACAAAGTGCAAAATAACGTGAAATTTTCAGAGCACTTCTTACTTTTTTGAGTTTCTTGTTTTATTTCGTTTGAGTTTCTCATTTTGTTTATGTATAAACGACGAAAAAAAAAATGTGTGCTTGCAAAAATCTGTTCTCAAAAGTGTATCGAACCGAGACCTCGAAACCGCCGGTCAAAGACTTACCAATACTTTACAGACTGTAGGAAGTGATCTGATGATACCTTTCTTCTTTGGACAGCGTCGATTGCCTCACAAAGGAAACGTCGATTTTGAACACGTTCGCTCATACTTTAGTGGGAGACAGAGAGAGAAGGAGAGAGAGAGAGAGAGAGAGAGAGAGAGAGATGGAGTTAATGCGAGAAAACGAGAAAGAAGGAGAGAGGGAGAAAGAGAAAGAGAGACCGTTGCAGCGAGAAATAGAGAGCGGGAGAGAGAGAAAGTGATAGAGAGAGGGCGAGAGAGAGAGGAGAAAGAAGGCGCAGGTGCTGTTAGCTGACAATAGAAGAAATCGTTGGTCTAACAACAAACCGTAGCTTCAGCCTTGAAACGGTGACGCAGAGTATACTCATTTATAGATGTAGTCGACGCTGCACCTTCTTTCCCCTCTCTCTCTCTCTCTCTCTCTCTCTCTCTCTCTCTCTCTGTTTCCCACTAAAGTAGGAAACAGAAAGTGTTCAGAATCGACGTTTCCTTTGTGAGCAATCGACGCTGTCCAGAGAAAGGTATCATAAGGTCTGCTTGTACCGTCTGTAGAGTATTGGTAAGTCTTTGACCGGCAGTCTCGAGGCCTCGGTTCGATACCCTTTTGAGAACAGATTTTTGCAAGCACAAAAATTTTTTTTGTTTTTTTTTTCGTCGTTTATACATAAACAAAATAAAAAACTCAAAAAAGGTAAGAAGTGCTCTGAAAATTTCAAGTTATTTTGCACTTTTAGTCCAGGAGTTGAAGCCAGCCCGTTTGGAACCCAAACACGGCCAAATTAAATGCAATATTATGAGATCTCAGCCATTTCAGCATATTTTTGAAAACGGTCTTCACAGTCGTAATCTCCATGGTCGAAATAGGTAAACTCCTTCGCGAAATGGCACGAAAATGCGTATTCAGCGCGCTATTCCAGTTTGTATTATTTATATTAATACTATTAATACTATTAATACCGGACCCAACAATGTTGAGCGGGACTGTACATGTTCATGAATTGGCGCCTAGCAACTCTTTTAGGTTGGTAAACTGATTGACTGTCTAAAGTCTATTAACTAAAATACGGCCCTCTTTTTACTGGTTACTTTTCAATGTCTGGCAATGACGAACAGGTCGGGCGAGGTGGACACGAAGGTGTATTTGCCACTGGCAATCAGAGCGGCTGCTTCGTCGAGGTTGCGAAAGTCTTGCCATGAATGCATCGATACCAGAGAGACGATCCGATAACCGGCAATTAGGCTCACGAGAATGACAGCGAACAGCAAAGAGAACAATACGTTCAGAAGGCTTCCTGAAAAATGTTATCTACCCATTTACACGCAATATTATCTGCCCGTTTTTCCATATCTCTTTCTTACTTCTCGATATCTTTTCTCCCGTGTTCAAATACCTGCAAATCCGGGCGTAATGAAGGTTTCAGAGTAGTCAGCCTGGCCAAGCTGTTGCTTTAATGCCGTCCAGACCTTTTGTGCCAGCTGCAAAAAGGGCATCAAAATTGTCTTTTTCATTTTGTCATACATATGTATCTTATCCACGCTTGCCTTAGTCCTGAAAGGTCCGCCGAATCGTCGCAGCTCGAATGCAGCCTGTGCGAGAGCGTGTATCAAGAGTGTAGCAATGATGGAAAGCCAAACATCGAGTGTAAAAACCTGTGTTCAAGTGTGTATGCTATTGCTCGTTGATTCTGCTAATTTAGTGATGAGCATGTTCTTCGTTTTCGAGCCCTTTTCTCTTTTCCCGCTTCACTTTTTTCTCGCTCTTCCCAATTTTTCTCTCTCTCTCTTCCTATCTTCATCTCTCTCTCTCTCTCTACCCCTTACCTTAAAGATTGCATTGTGAATTTGTGGTCGATTGTTACGTTTGTAGCGAGCGGCGAGCGAAAACCTCGACTGAGAAAGTATACTTTGAACTGAGAAAGACGTTTAACGGAGAATGTATGCGCCTATTGGATTGGCCAGTCGTGAAGCAAGGAAGAACGCCTCCATTGCAAATCACATGCTCCCTCGATCTTGTCTCAGTCATATTCAAGTGCGACTTCTTGGTCCTCCCTTTAAATGTCCTGACCATGAAGAGCTGCGACGTGACGAGGAAGGCGCGCTCTCGCTCATCGCGTCGATCATGAAAGAGGCAGACGGCGTCGATGGCGCCCGTCGCCACTCCGGAAAGTACGCCCGTCCAGCTACCGTTCTAAGTAAACAAAAACCTCTTAACCTCTTTTGGTGTTTTCTTTATTAAACATCACAACAAAGATCGCGGATTTGTTTTAGCTTGCATAGTCACCAATGAATGTACATATATGTAAGGACACAAGCTAATTACCGGCCGCAGAGTGCCCCAATCGAAGATGTTCGGGTCTCCCGTGTCCACGATACTCGCCACAATGGTCAGATTCGCTGCCGCCGCAATAAAGCCAACCAGTTGAACACTCAAATTGGTGAGCAAAACAAAAATGACAAAATTCTTTCTTTTTTTTAAAATTAATTTATGCAACAAGCATGTCCTTGATAAAATCATGTAACATGTCAACGCGTTGCACAAAAGTGTCGCTTTACGCAATAACTTGCAGGAAACATTGATGTTTATTATTATTTTCATATCCCCCATATTTTGATATATGTACACAGCCATGCTCACCTCGTTGCACCAGCCCGGATCCGGGCAGTTCACCGAAGGCGTGTACTGAGGGAACGGGCTGCAACGTGCATTTGTCTCTGGAACGCTGTGCGTGAAGCCGATCCTAAGCATAATGTAGTACTTAGCGGAAGGTCTCGTCTGAAAGGTGGGATAATTTGTTTATTTTTTAATCGTTCATGATATAAGGAATTTAAAATGTGTCAGTATTAATATGGGATAATATCGTCGTTGAATTTCAAAATATTAAAAAAATATGTAGGTAAGAGTAAGGGGTGGGGGAAGGGATCGAACAGGGAAAATAATGAATACTGACATTTTTAAAGTTACTACTCTCAAGACATGTATAGTAGAATATACTGAACAGCGTCTTTCTCGTTTCTCACATGCGATCGTGAGCGTTTGAACAAAAAAAACTTATAATAATAAGCATTGAAACCCCTAAGCTGCATAGCACTTTGAAGGACTCGCGGAAATATGAGAGCGCTCCTCATTGGTGGAACATTACTGATCGTTCATGTTTGTTTTGTTAAAAGACAAATCGAAAGAGCAAGAGAAGGACAGAGGCGGAAAAAGGAAGAAAAGAAGAGAAACATCACTGCTCTGTTGGACTCTGAATTCCACCAAAATTGTATTAACAAAATTTTATCATTTCTTCTAACAGTATTGAAATAAAAATATAATTAAAATAAAATAAGCGTCCATAAATATGCATTTGTAGGTATGTATCTCTCACGAAAGGCAGGTACAATTTCTCGAGTCCTGTATTTGATAAGACTTGTCCAGTCAAAGATATGCAATAGTTTACATACGAATGTTATCAATTATGCCACTACAATGTAAAACCTCAAAAGCACCGATTAATAATCGACAAATCAGAACAGAAAATTTACAGGGTAAAAAGTAAGCTCTTCAAGGCTCGACTTTATCGTCACCGTTCATCAATCTTTCGAGCGCCCGACCAGGATCTCGTTCTCTTCTTCATTGGAGGCTATCGCTCAGAGTTGCAAAGCCTGGGGCATGAGAAGTATGGCCGGCTTGTGGGTCACACTTTGTTTGTACATGTTTGTACGGGTATATATATATATATATATATATATATATATATATACATACGTAGGCGTAGGTAAGCGTGGGGGTGGGCGTGGGGGTGTATATACATGTACAAAAAAGCTACATGCCGATGAATTTTTGCTTGTTCTTTAAGGGAGATGTCCTTTGAAAGTTGACGAAAGACTAGCAGAATTCTCTTAATCCCTCGCTTTCGTACTTCCTCTTTGTGGATATTAATGGCAAAGGTAGACGTTTGGATTGAAATCAGTGAACCGTTTGCTACTTGTTTATGTGACAATAATCCTGCTGGCAGTTGTGGACTCGTTAACGTCCTCTGCACCTCCTTCCTTTTCCAAAGCTAAGATGCTGTCGAAGGTAGACCCATTTTTTCATACATCATAGATAGATGTAACGACGCATGGATGGTTTTTTCGACTTGTGAGACGAAACGGAACGAATAGAAAGAGTAAAAAAATTACATGATGCACATTCATTTTCATAAGCTACATACATGTGAGAGCAGTCTCTCTTGAAGTTCGACTATTGCAACATTAGAATGCCCAAGGAATTTTTTTGGACAACATTTTAGAAAATGACGAGAATAAATCACATTAACACTGTAAATAATTGTAACGTGACATACATAAATTAAGAATTTTAATTACAATTAGGAGTCAAGAAAAAATTATTATATTATAGTCGTGAACAACGATGACGCCGGTGAAACCATTGACACCTTTTTACTCTTCAAAAAACAGATGAATTCGAATAGAAACGACATGCGAGTGGCAACCTGATATGTTATGCAGATTTTTTTTTTAAATAACGCAAGCAACCACTAAAAATAATTCTCCTTAAAACCTATTTAGTTTAAAATTTCGAGAATATCATCTCGCCTCATAAAAAGATAACGATAACGGGGTCGGTGATTAAAAAGATAATGGTGAGCCGGACAAGTAGAGTGCCCGTGTTGCCAACATTTGCGCCTGGAAGAGGCATTATGTATGTCAAGAATGACATGTAATCTGAAACCTGTCCATGCAGCCCATTGAATCGTGACCAATGGGAGAACGGAAAGACAGACGGAATGAGTGTCTGAAAAGCTTGTGATCCGTTGGTTATGCTACTTTTTCCGGAAGTTTACGCTTTCTCCTGTCTTCTTTTGTGGTTAATTGCCGCGCATTCAATCTCCCTAAAGTTTTAAACATGTTCAGAACACTTGTTCAAATCATTGGCCTTGTTGTCACAGGTTGAGAACAAGCTGGCAATATCTCGAGTTCAACACAGTCTAACAAATCTCTGCGAAATAGCACAGGGCCGAGAAAAAAAAACGTCCCCGGTCGCCCGGTGCATGATTCTATACTATCCTGGTCTCAAAGAACTCACACGAGCGACGAAATAGTACAAACAGAGAAAAAAAGACACGTCTCACCTCTTCGTCTTACTCGAAGAAGTGTGTGGCGTCGTTTTTTCTCTGCCTGTAGTATTTCGTCTTTTCTGTGAGTACTTTGGTCGGCCAGGAGAGAATGAAAACATGCACCGGACGGCGACGTCTTTTTTCTCTGCCCTGTGCACTTTAGTTGGTGACGAGCCAAAGATGAACCAGAGCAGCTTTTGCTCATCACAACCAGCGCCTCCATCTTCCCGTTGTCTCTCAATTTTTGTGCTTGTTCTGACCAAGTGACCACCTCAGAAGTTCGAAACAGGAAGTGCACACAAGCGATTATTTGAAGACAAGCTGGATACATGTTCGGAACACATGTATATAAAGATAGGCTGGCAAATCGGCATTTCTTTTGTTGTGAACATGTTGCAAACTTTGGACAGATTAAATGAGCGGCTGAAGAGCTGTCGATGTCTCCTCCGACATTTTGATAGTTTTGAAGTCGTGCCGAACTCGAATGATGCAAAAGATGATAATGCCGCTTGTGACTGTGTACAAAATAGAGTAGTGTAAAGTGAAGGAACAAGAGCAAACATATGGCAAATGACAACAAACCCATCACGGTGCAACTTGTTCAGCACAACGTCTCCGTTAGCGTTGGGTATCTTGAAAACAGAAGAGATAATACAAAAAAGCACAATTGGAAAATACACTTACTTTCGCAAGGATTACAAAATAAGTGTGACGAAAGGAGTAAAAGTTCTTTTATTGGAAGTTTAACGAATGCCTTAGCGGTGTGAGATTTTAAGCCAATTGGACGATAAGTTTTGATCTCTTAGTTGATCAAGACACAAGATACATATATGCATGTACATACATACGTGTACATATGTGCGTATGTATATACAGTACCGCTCAACGGCGAGGGGTCCAGTCGGCTATAGCGGACGCGGCAAAATGGGCCAAGTGGAGGAATATCTCGCTGCAGAAAGCGTTTTCAGGCAAATCACATATCAATATGCGATCCTTGAATTCTTGTTCACTAATCACGTCAAACAATTCCTGAAAAATGCAGCAAAACATTTGCTCCGCTTGGGGTTCGAACCTGCGACACACCAAATACTATAACGCAGCAATTATGCCACCGTACGTCATGAAAATGCTCATTTCTCAAATTTTCAAGCTTGTATAAATGTATGCTTCTTTCCTTGATTGTCAATCAAATATCGAAGACGCGTACTGCTCGGACAACGGTCTTGGCGAGGTCATTTTCATTTTAACTCCCCATACCATGCTTGAATGGTCGTCACTCTGCTCATCCTCGTCGTTATCTCCCTCTCTTTAGCCCATGTCACTCATCATCTCTTGAAAATCTCTCTACAATTAAAAAAAATGCGGAAGTACCTGAATCTTTCTCTGACCTTTGTAGTACCTCAAAATCACTCACTCGAAATTGTGTCAGGCAAAAAGGCCAATCTATAGGTCACTTCCTGGTGAGTTCTCCGCGAGTGGTGGTTATCAACGGAGAGATGGAGGAAACAGAAGAGGTAGAGCGAGTAAGAGAGAAAGAGAGAAAGTTAGAAAGAGAAAGAAAACGAGTGAAAGGGAGAAAGAGAGAAAGGTAGAAAGAGAAAGGAAATGAGTGAAAGGGAGAAAGAGAGAAAGGTACGGAGAGATGGAGTAAACAGAAGAGGTAGAGCGAGTAAGAGAGAAAGAGAGAAAGGTATAAAGAGAAAGAAAATGAGTGAAAGGGAGAAAGAGAGAAAGGAAGAAAGAGAAAGAAAATAAGTGAAATTGAGAAAGAGAGAAAGGTAGAAAGAAAAGGAAATGAGTGAAAGAGAGAAAGGTAGAAGAGAAACTCTACGGAAAGACGGCAAAGAAAGAGGGAAATGCAAATAAAATGTTAAACCATCTATGTTGGGCGGTTAATCTGTGTTGATTCCATTCGCGATACTTCCTACATTCTTCAATGAGCCTCGCCGTTCTCTCCATCTCTTTCTTTCTCCCTCTCTATCGCTCTTTCTCGCTTTCCCTCTCTGGCTTTCTCTCTCTGTAACTCCCTCTCTTTGTTCCTAACTCTTTGCATTATCACTCTCGCTATCTCTTTCTATCTCTCTCTCCTTTTCTCTCTCTCAACAAAAGTACTATATGAATTAATATGCTAGCCATTACGTTGAGTAGCCAAAGATCGGTAGCACCTACATATTCGTGTCTCGAAACGTTTGTTTGTCCTCATCTTGACACTCTGCGGAGAAATACAATATTTTCTATGTAGATCTCGAATCTTATAATACCATCATCTTATTTTGCTCGCGAAATGTCATGTTTTTGCTAAAATATTTGTGCACACTAACTACCGTATTTTCACTATTAGTACTCCCCCCCCCTTTTATTAGAACCCCCTCTTAAAAATAGTACCCCGCTCTGAAAATGCAATTGAAAAATAGTACCCCTCCCTCAAGTAGAAAGCCCCCTCCAATAGTACCTCCCCAGCCCCTAACAGTCAAGTACCTCACCATCAGCTCAAGATGTACCTCATAGTGATCCTGGAGGAATGGGGTGCTCTCACCAATGAACTGATGGCAAATTCATGAAAAATCTGTTGTATAACGGATATTTCAGTGTTGATTCCATTGAATTCGAGCTACGATTGTTGTTTCTGGGAATAAAATGTTGATATTAATCGTTTAGTGTCTCATATTGAAAAATAGTTCCTCTCCCTCTAATAGTGCCTCTCGGCCACAAGGATATAGAAAAATAATACCCTCGGGGTGCTAATAGAGAGAATACGATATATCTTTTTCTATACTGAAAGTGCGTGCTTTCTTTAGGCATAAGAAAACAATGACCGCTCACACTGTGTTCGCTAGCACGAAAGCGCCTGAGTCTGATGCCCCGGCAGGTGCTCCGGCGGGGGACCCGGCGTGTT
The DNA here is from genome assembly GCA_945643635.1 of Allodiplogaster sudhausi. Taxonomy (NCBI): domain Eukaryota; kingdom Metazoa; phylum Nematoda; class Chromadorea; order Rhabditida; family Diplogasteridae; genus Allodiplogaster; species Allodiplogaster sudhausi. The sequence continues at coordinate 5,651,143 of CALZFC010000001.1, read as the reverse complement.
CCTCGCCCGCCCTCAACCTCGACGGCGTACTCTGCGCCGTCTCCGTTGTTGTGCTGCGCGTCCTCCTCTGCATCTGGTACCTCGTTGCCTTCTTGCTGCCCACCGTCGCCGTCGTCCTCTACCCCGAACCTCTTGTCTTCTTCATCTACGGTATCATTGAATTCTTCCTCTTTCTCACGTTGGCCTTCGTGGCCTCCGCACTGAGCTTCATATCAGACGACGCAACCATCGTGATGAGGTTAGGCGCAAATAGTTTTTTTGCTTTATCTTGCGGCTGAATTTTTAAAAGAATGTAAAAACTCTCGTTTGAATACGCGCCTGTTTGCCTGACCAATGGCGAGAATGCACATGTGTTTTAGAGAGACGCCTACTGTAATAGTCAAGAAAATATATTCAAACAGTTCACAGCTGAGTTTCTAGCTATTTAATGCATGTCTTCTTTTAAATTCTAATACAGATAATTAATACAACAGATATAAGCAAAAAACAATATCCTTTACAGGCGCACGCCCGATAACTGTCGCGGATTCGCCTTGACAATCGTCCCTCCGCAGGACGAGGAAGTCGCCTACAATGCAAACACGGAAGAGTTGAATCGCTTGCCGATTGTCGGACCGTGGATGCGCTATGACATCATGTACATATGATGAACCGAGCTTACTTCAATTGTTCTATTATAAGTCACATTTGAGGGCCCACTTCAATATTACATACATATGTACATACACCCAATCAGCGCGCAAATCGTAGCGCGTTAGCAAGGAAACTATATACAAAGATCCTAATATATTTAGAATCCTCTTGTTCTGCCACATCCACCACACCAGGGTTGAGGGTACGGTGATCATATTAAGAGGTTTAAAATAAAGCTCAAAAATTAGAGCATGACGCCATACTTAAACTTTAAAGTCATGTTACTCCTTTCCAACTCATATTTGGAATGAAGTAATATTTGTGCGGTATGTGTAATTTCATTTATTTTTCAATGAAAACAGAATCAATATGGTCCAAGGTGTCTGCAATGAGATATTTAATGCGCGCTGATTAGAACATTTCGGATATTTTGGAGGAACATCAATGTATATGCATGTATCTATGTACATATAGCATGTATGTATGTTTTTTTTTAAATATCTTTGCTTGATTCCAAACATTTTGTTTTTAGTTTATGTCAGCCTCTATTTTTGTATGATCTTGGGCAACCGCGCGATCTCACATGTTGACAGATTTTGAGCGATCTTGAGCAAAAACCCGTACTTGTTTTTAAAAATGAGCCTACTACTTTAAAAAAAAAGCCAAATTTCGGTTTTGTAGAGTGCTTTTGATCATGTGAAATTGATAAAGGTACAACTTCCTTGTTGTATGCAAACGCTGTTTTTACTTTTTTACGCGATTGTTACGCTTTTTGTAAGCATAATACTTCCCAGTCTACAGGAACGGAGAGGAGGGGCAAATAAGCCTGAGGGCTATTGTGAATGTCTTTTCTGTCTCGCCCTCAGGGCCGTTCATCGTTCCAGTTCTCCTTCATACAGTTATGCCTTTGTGGCATTTCCTCTGCTACTCTCTCTCTCTCTCTCTCTCTCTTTTGCAGTTAAAATAAGATTAAAGAACAAGAGAAGGAGATAGAACTCACTTTCTCCTTTATTGATCTGTGCTTCGTCTAGTGCTATTTTAACATCCTTATCAGCAGTTGATGCCGGTAAACAGCAAACAATAAACTTTTAACAGTAAATAGTAAACTTTAAGTGTTCAGAGGGCATATACATACAGTAATATTCCAAACAGACAACTACTTATGTTATATTCAAGTACATACATATGACGTGATTTGCGAGAGAATCAAAAAGGCCGCGGACATAGCCAAAATCGACTACCTTAGATTTTGTTCAAAAGTTCGTTATAGGTACTTTCTGATACGAGGAATCGATTGGAACTGGTCTGGGAGTTGGAAAATGCCTTGTTAATTTGCTATGAGGGCTTTAATTATTAGGTTTGCCGCGCTGGGAGGCGAGTTGGATGCACGTCTGAGGTCATTGCGGCGCACTTCGTTTAGATATAGCAAAGAAAATTAGCACTATAATAACCAAGATATGACTCTATCTGTAATAGTATTTAAAAGAAGGCATGCGTTGAAAGTGCTCGAAACTCTGCTGTGATCTGTTTGAATTTATTTGCATGACTGTTAAATTAAGAAAACTTTTTACACTCAACCTCATCACTATAGACGCGTCGTCTGAGACGAACAACAGTGCGTGGATCACGACGGCGAACGTGAGAAAAAGGAAGAATTCGATGATACCGTATGCAAAGCAGACATGAGCTCGGAGTGGAGGAAGACGGCGACGGTGGGCAGCATGATGCCAACGAGGTAGGCGATGCAGAGGAGGCCTCTGAGGGCTGTGACGGAGACGGTGCAGAGGACGCCGTCAAGGTTGAGGTTTGGCGCGGGACCCCGCACTGAGTCTCGCGCCGGGTCCCACGCCGGGCCTCGTGTCGGGTCCCGCGCCGGAGCACCAGTCGGGGCACCAGCCTCAATCGCTTTCGTGCTAGCGAACACAATGTGAGCGGTCATTCTTTTCCTATGATTAAAGAAAGCACAAACTTTCAGTAATATGTATAATAGCTTTTGAAAGAGATATAGTTAGTTGTGCAACTGTAAGTATTTTGAAAAAGACATGGCATTTGACGAAGCAAAAAACACGATGGTACTATAAGATTCGCGATCTACAGAGACAAATATTGTCTTTCTTCGCAGAGTGTCAAGAGGAGACACCAATATGCAGGTGCTACAGATCACTGGCTACTCGACATTATTTCTAGCATATTATGCAATTCATATAGTACTTTTGTAAGAAAGCGAGATAGAAAGATGGGGCAAGATTCATAATGCAAGGAGTTAGAAACACAAGGGGGAGTTAGAGAGAAAAGGGGAGAGAGAAAGCCAGACAGGGACAGCGAGAAAGCGAGAGAGAGAGAGAGAGAGAGAGAGAACGGCGGGTTTCATAGCAAATGGAATCAACACAGATTAACCGTCCAACATGAATGGTTTAACATTTTATTTCCATTTCCCTCTTTCTCTGCCGTCTTTTCGTAGAGTTTCTTTTTTTTCCTTTCTCTCTTTCTTTCTTTCACTTATTTTCTTTCTCTTTCTACCTTTCTCTCTTTCTCTCTTAATCGCTCTACCTCTTCTGTTTCTTCCATCTCTCTATTCTCTATACACTAAAAGATGAGCAAAGCATATGTGGAGAAAAAGAATTGTTTTCGCCAAATATGCAAATCGGATTGAAGTTTTGCACTTTTCGAGCAGCCAAATCGCTTTGCAAATATTTAGAAGTGCGAAGCCCCGAGAGTTTCACTCTATTTTCGGAACTAACGCTTGACACAAGAGTGAGAGAGCACATGATTTAAAGGGACGGTCACGAAAAGTGATTTTTTGCTCATTTAATTTCGTAAGGTTATGGATTATATGCCCATAAGTAGGTAATCCAGGTAGGGAAAGCCTAGTCCGGTTCGGGGAAGCCTAGTTCGGCTCGGAGAACCCTAGCCCAGCTCACGGAAGCCTAGAACAACTCGCGGAAGCCTAGTCCATTCGCCTGTCACTGAAACAGTAAAGGTGCAACATTTTTGCAAAATAAATTGAAAGAGATAAATATAAATACATACGTACGCACTTCTCTTTTGTTCTATCAATATAAAATATAGTTTTATATCTCGATGATATTAGTTGGTTAATACATTACATCTACACCTGAACAACTTTCACTGCCGTTTCAAATTGTGGAGGGTATAGCATGTATACACTTTATCGCCTTTCTTTTTACAGCCACGACGCTTCGAATAAAAATTAACAAACTAAAAATTAACAAACTAAATATCAAAGATATATTTAAAAAATACAAGAATATAAAACGGGTAGCTCCCTTTCACTTTTGAATTTTTAGTGTTATAAATGGAATAAGCGGGATAAATTTATTATGATTTTTAACGGTCTTGACGCGTTTTGCAATGCGTCCAAGAATCGGAGCCGATCAACTTGAAAGGCGAAGAGCTAAAAGACCGTTTTGACCGTTGCGCCAAAGTAGAGACCGATCGTTCCGCCGAGATCCGCAATGAAGAAAATAGAGATTGTTCAAACGAAATTTCGTCTTGAGACGAAAGCAAGGAATAACTGTATATCATTTGGAAGTCATGACCAACAAAGACAGTTGGGGACGCCCTAAGCAGTATACTGCCTGATCTGCTGTAGAATACGGCCCCGGAAGCTGACACGGAGCAGCGCGAAGTTGGATCTGGCAATGTTCGTTTAATCATCTCGCATACTTTTTACATACTAGCGCTGAATTTGGTCCTTTATTCTACAGTAATAATACGCAGGTGGTTTTGCTTCTTAAATGACTGGAATATGCAGGTCTAATTCTTTTTTTACATGGATGATGCTTGCGCCCTCGGTAGTGGAACGCTCGTAGCCTCTGCTGATCTCTCTCTCTCTCTCTCTCTCTCTCTCTCTCTCTCTCTGTTTGTCTCTCTCTCATCCTCTATCTCTCTATCGTCTCATGTGTAGACTAATCCATTTAAAAGACGATTAAAGAACAAGGTTAGAAGATAAAAAAGCGAGGAGGTCACTTTCTGCATTCCTTTATTGCTCTGTGTTCGTCTAGTGCTATTTTAAGATCCTTATCATAATTAGATGACAATATTGGCATCAAACAGCGAACCATAAGCTTTTAACAGTAAATAGTAAACTTTAAATGTTCTGAGGACATATATAGTATTGTTCCAAAGAGACGACTACTTACACTATACAGCTGCTATATTAAATATTCAGGAAATCTTGCAGATTGGCTTCTCAAATTCACAAATATAAGACTGCGAAGAATGCTCACATATGTACATACTATGTATGTAACAAGGGTAACAATCGCAAAATATAAGAAACAACAGCGTTGCGTACAACAAGGAGGTTACTACTTTAAACGATTTCACGTGTGATCATAAGCGCTCTCCAAAATAACCATGCTATTATCGGACAGAAATATGGCTATTATAAAAGCAGCTGGCTAACGGGTTTTCACTCAACATCACTCAAAATATGTACGTGCCGTCATGGAGATCGCGCTGTTACCGAAGGATTCAAGATCATACAAACATAGTGGCTGGCGAGAACAATAAAACATGTTTGGTATCTAGCAAAGATATTAAAAAAACCTACATACACATATGTAGATATGTAGATACAATATGCAATATTATATATTGGGAGCCACGAAGGCCAACGTGAGGAAGAGGAAGAATTCGATGATACCATAGACGAGGAAGACAAGCGGTTCGGGGTAGAGGAAGATGGCGACTGTGGGCAGCAACAAGCCAACGAGGTACACGATGCCGAGGAGGACGCGGAGCACAACGACAGAGACGGCGCAGAGGACGCCGTCGAGGTTGAGGGTTGTTGGTGCGAGACCCCGTACCCTCGCCTGGTCCCGTCCTGTGTCCCGTGCCGGGTCCCGCGCCGCTGCACCTGCCGTGGCACCAGCCTCAGGCGCTTTCGTGCTTGCGAACACAGTGTGAGCGGTCATTCTTTTCTTATGCCTAAAAAAAGCATGCACTTTCAGTATTATTTTTTGAAAGAGACAGTTATAGACAAAGTTGTGCATAAGTATATTGGCAAAAACATGATATTTAGCGAACAAAAACCAGATGGTATTATAAGATTCGCGGTCTACAGAGACAACATTGTCTTTCTCCGCAGAGTTTCAAGAGGAGGACGAACATAGCCAACGTTTCGGGACACCAATATGTAGGTGTAACCGAACTCTTTCCTCTTGACTTTATGGCTAGCATATTAATTCATAAATGTGTGTAGTAGTTTTGATAGAGAGAGAGAAGGAGAGGGAGAGAAATAAAAAAAGGGAGTGATTATCCAAAGAGTTAGGAACACAGGGAGGAGAGAGAGAGAGAGAGAAAACCAGAGAGAAAAAGCGAAATAGCAGATTGTGGGAAAAATCGCGAATGGAATCAACACAGATTAACCGTTAAACATGAATTGACTAATTTACATAAATTTGCATGCAATCCCCAACAAAACCATTGAAGTCTTTTATATCGACATACATATATCAACAAATTGTGGTAGAAACAATCTAGAAAAATAGTAATTAAAAGAGTAGCTCACTGAATAATTAATTTTGGCGAGAGAGAGAGATATAGAGATTGAGAGAACGGCAAGATCATAGCAGATTATAGGAAATATCATGAATTGAATCAACACAGATTAACCGTCAAGCATGAATGGTTAAATATTTTATTTGCATTTGCCTTTTTCTCTGCCCTATTTCCGTAGAGTTTCTCTTTCTACCTTTCTCTATTTCTCCTTTTCACTCATTTTCTTTCTCTTTCTACCTTCTCTCTTTCTCTCTTACTCGCTCTACTTCTTCTGTTTCCTCCATCTCTCTGTTCATAACCACCACTCGCGGAGAACTCACAAGGAAGTGACCTGCCGCGGCATTAATCTTGCCGTTTGTCCAAGACATGTCAAAAACGATCGGTCATGACCGTTTGAAAATAAAACGAAACGGACATATGTCCTGGGCACATCCACTTCTGCCTATGTTAATAAACAGGGGTCTATGGACGTGTCCTGGACAAAAAAAAAAGAAAAAAATCTCAATGGTCACGGACACTTTCGTATTCTTGTCTCTTATGTGGTCACGACCATAGCGAGAGAGGGCATAAAAGTGGAGAACACAGAGTGACACGCTCGCGGTTACTACCGATGTCCCGGTCAAATTATGGCATGCGAGACAGTTTACGACAGATGACACCTTTTTTAGTATCGTTTGAAACAATTTGGGGGAAAAATTTTAAACGAGCCAACAATTCTCGGATGAATGCAAGAGCGTTCTTCTGCGTTCTTTAACATGCTGCACAGATTAAATGAGACTACTTAAATTACCTTCCAGGAAGCCATATCAGCAGCATGAGAACTCTGGTCGTTCGTATTACCATAATCTTCCCAATCATTGATCCCGTTCTCGTTGTCATCTTTGTCAAAAGCTTTCGAGACCAAGAATGTCCGCATTGTTATATTCAAGACACAAATGACCTCTATTTTAAGTGGTCTAGAAAAAGATCTCGACAAATATAGAAGAGGACACTGTGCTATGAACTATATATTCTTCAACGATTCATCAGGTCGTCTCGCTAACAAGACTCAAGTTCATCAAAGCGATGAAGAAGGAGCCGATGGTTACTCCGGCGACCGTTAACCTATCCATTACTGACGCCTGAGCATCTGCAGTTTCAATTGGATCGATGTCGATGATGTACAGTCGCGCCCAACATTTCAGGTACATAGATTAATCAGATTAATTAGATTAATCTAAATAATCTCAATTGATTTTTCAGCGCTTACAAGGGAACAATCTAAGCGTAAGGTGGCGGATTTTGATCGCACCTGTCCAGATCGATAGTCCAAGTCGAGAAATGATGATAACCATTTTCACTTTTTCCTAAATGGAATCCGGCGATTTTATATTGATTTTTCAAGTTTGCATAAAATCGCGGAATTTAGTGGCTTTAGCACTGTCAATGTCTTGCTTTAGCAGCCGAATAGCCCTGCGAGGCGCAGTGGGTTACGTGCTCGCTCACAATTTTGAATGTCACAGGTTCGAACATCATTCGGTTGAAATGTTTTGCTGCGGGTACCATTCATTCTTCCACTCCCACGCCAGAGGTCGAACTTCATTAAAAAAAATATTCTTTCGGGTAAATTCACTCCAGGGTGATTTTCGACGAGGGGAAAACGAATATCATTTTCATTTCTTTCTATGGCTTGGCTTGGCCAACCACCATGGCAAAGTGAGAATCTTACTTCTCCAACCTTGCCTAACTAAAAATTAGCTCATGATAACAAATACATATGATATTCGTATTCCCCGTACCGAAAACCCCCTTGGGAAAAATTTTAGTTAAAAAAGTTTTCGACTTCAGGTGTGGGAATAGTACAATTGTACCACCTACAGTTGTGGAATTCAAGTTTGGAGAAGTACATACGAATAAATGTATTCCGATGAGAGGAATGTTCGTATACATTTCATTCTACTTGTCTATAAGGGCATTGGGTATTGGAAGGTGTTCCCTTCGTCCACTCTTGCGAAGCCATAATGACCTATTAGGTTACTCCTGCTCCAAAATGTCAGTATAACTTTTTTACACAAAATCACCACGGGGGTTATTTGGTGCGAGGAACGCGAATATCAAGGTTATTTTTTTATTCTGCCCTCATTTCCAAAAGTACCGTGATAGGCATACATAGGGTTGCCACCTGGAAGAAGACTACTTTCTGCTTCCGAACTGTTTAGGTCATTGTGGAATCTCAAACCTGGGTGAAGTGGACACCTCTCACCGGAATAATTTTTTTCTTATGTACTTCACCAAACTTTAATTTCCAAACTGCAGCACAGCAAAAAGTTCAACCGAATGGGGTTCGAACCTGTGACGTTCAAAATTGAAAGCGAGCGCGCAACCCACTGCGCCACGCATTCCACGTTTTGTAGTCACAAGCAAGATACCGACAATCGCAAACATTGGTCAGCAACCGACATCCTCAATTTATGCAAATTTTTAAAAATCAATATAAAATCGCCAGAGGCTATTTAGGAAAAATTGAAAATGCCAGAATCATTTTTTCGACCGTAGTAATCGATCTGGACAGGTGCGATCAAAATCCGCCACCTTACGCTTAGATGGTTCCCTCGTTAGGACGCATTTCAATAGAGTTTTCAGGTTAATCTAGACTAATTCGACGCTCTTAAACACGTTGGTAACATTATTTTCTTAAAACAAATTGTCACAAATGAGAAAATTCATATTTTTGCCAGAAACCTGTTTGAAAATGGTCAATGTGCTGCATTACATGCGCAATGCGCTGCATTTTTCGAACGGGTTTCTGGCTAAAATATGTATTTTCTCGTTAATGTCAACTTATTTTGAGAAAATAATGTTACCAACGTGTTTAACAGCGTCGAATTAGTCTAGATTAACCTGAAAATTCTATTGAAATGCGTCTTAAGCGCAGAAAAATTAATTGAGATTATTTAGATTAATCTAATTAAAATGATTAATCTATGTACCTGAAATGTTGGGAGGGACTGTATGTATGAAGTAAATATTAACTTTTATAGTATACATACATACATACATACATACATACACACATATGCATACCGTATTTTCTCTATTAGTACCCTCGGGGGTTCTATTTTGCAATACCCTTGCGAGAGGGGGGCACTATTAGAGGGAGGGATCAACATTTTATTCCCAAAAAAAAAACAATCGTAGCCCGAATTCAATGGAATCATCACTGGAATATCCGTTTTACAAAAGATTTATCATGAATTTGGCATCAGTTCATTGGAAAGAGCACCCCATGCCTCCAGGATCCGTTCGAAGTACATCTAGAGATGAGGTATTAGACTGTTAGGGGGGGGGTACTATTGGAGGGGGGGGTTCTACTAGAGGGAAGGGTTCTATATTTCAATTGCATTTTCAGAGGGGGGTACTATTAGAGGGGGGGTTCTAATAAAGGGGGGGTACTAATAGAGAAAATACGGTATATATTTATTAATTTACATTCATTTGAATGAATTAAATAGTTTGATATTGCATATGTACATATGTTGCAAGGCGATATTTCACTTCCTTATCTTTCAAATATTTCACAATATTCAATAAGATAAATATGTATATCTATATTTTATGTACATTCATGCGTTTGAACCAGCCATTTTGCGTCTGATACCAGACGAAAATTCGAAAATATATAATTTCACAACTTGAAACACTACTATTGTATTCTTTGAGATAAATACTGATTCACTTTTCAACTTTGCGAGCTTTGTCTGGCAAAACCATGTGATATGAGAAGAGAGTGAAGCAATTATTTGAAAATCATGTTTGAGCCAGTTGAAACACAGACAATAGTTATTATTCACATGAATAACTTTCACACTAATTGTGTGCATATTATTTTCAATGTTGTCGCGTGTCGTAGAGGAAGCATCAAACCACAAGGTGACAGACTCTATCGTACCTTTATTTTTTTTTAATATATGATGTCCTCAAAGCGACAATAATGGTTCTCTTACATACCTTAATATTTTTGTACAAATGATGCAAATAGGCATTTCATAGGTGCGCTATGGTGCGTCCGATAGAAGAGGCCTTGACGGTCACGGCTACCACTCTAGCAATCTGCACGAACGGCCTGCTCGCCTTCCTGACTCTCCAGTCTCCAGCACGCGCGAGCATCGGCAACTACCGGCTGCTGCTGCTCTCTTTCGCCATCTCAAACATGACCCTTGCACTCGGTCATGCTATCATTAGGCCGGTAAGAATATAAATATGGCTATAATACATATGTTTACTTTTTGATTAGTAATATTTTTTGGTTTGTTAACAAATGTATTTGTATGTACTAGAAAACTGCCTAATGATGAGCTCTTTTCAATCAATTATCCTGCACATGAAGTTTTTCAGGTAGTATACCTGACCGAGAACGGTATCCTTTTTTTCTCCGAACTCGCTCCCCAATTACCGCTTTCTGGCGGTAGAGTGGCATGCACAATCTTCGTCCTTCTCTTCCACCAGACTTTCAGTCTGCTCACGCTCCACTTTCTCTACCGATACAACGCCATATGCGGGTGCGAATTTCCGAAGGGACCGAGTTCTGTCCCATAACATAAAAAATGTTCCTGAATGGTCCAGAAGGGGCCGATGTCTCAATCCGGAACTTTGAACTTTCCAGAAGATTCCAGAAGAGCCTGTATTCGGCCTCGGGACATGGAATCTTTCAGAACATTCCGGAAGGGGCCAAGCCAGCGTCTGGTCCCGGCCTTGGAAACATTCAAAAAGATTCTGGGAGGGATCGAGTTCTGCCCCGGGACATGGAATTTTCCAGAACCTCCCCGAAGGGACAAACGTTTGTTCTGGGTCCTGGTAACATTTGAGAAGGTTCCAGAAGCGATCAAATTCTCCCCGGGATATGTATTTTTCCATAACATTCGGAAGGTTCCCAAAACAACATTTCGAAAAGGATAACGTCGAACGGAACATGCCCCATGCGGTATGTTCCGTTCCCAGCTCACAGATATCGTGTGCGCGAAGAGGGCCGAGCAACCAGCCGGTGAAGCGCGCTCGAACCGGCTGGTATGTACATATTTTTCTTCTTTTTTTTTTAAATCTAGGCCGGCATGGCTACGATGGACAAGCGGCATTCGCCTCTGGAAGGCTTGCGCGCTGTTTACAGCCGGCGTGCTCGTATTTATTACACCGACAACATTGCTCACCAGTGTTTTCTGCAAGAAGACGCCTTATGCTGAAGAGGTGGTTCCGTTCTCACATAGTAATATCTATGCAACCATTATACATAAGAATAACTATTACATATGTACCTTCCAAATACATACAAATATGTATGCCTTCACAAAATAAAAGATTAAAGCTTAGAATTTGTCTGATCAAAATCGTTTTAGACATTCTCCCAACTTCCATTAAAAGAGCACTACAACTTGGACGCCTTTCGTCACACTTACATTGCTGTACTTGTAAAAGTAAGTGTATTCTTTCCAATTATGCCATCTTTCTCTATTTTATCTTCTATTTTCAAGATTCCGAACGCTAATGGAGAACTTGTACTGAACACATCGAACCTGGCAATGCTGGCAGTGGCCAGTTCAACAGTGATTGGTTCCTTTCTATCTGCTTATCTGTTTTTTCTCGCTCATTCTCCTTGCTCACTATATTGTGATCAGTGACCAGCGGCGTCATAATCTTTTGCATCATCCGAATTCGGAACGCGTTCAAAACGATCCAAATGTCGGAGAAGACGCGCGAGCTGCATCGGCAGCTCTTCACGGCGCTCCTCCTTCAGGTAACCACAAAACAATATGGAAGAAAGCGCCATCGCAAATCATCCTGAAAAAAGTGCCATTAAAGGAGGTCTCCGGCGAAAAACTAACATTCCTTTTTAATCATGAATCAGTTCGTCTCGTCGTAAAAGATAGATTCAGAAAATTTGAACTATTTTTATCTTTTCCGTTCAGAATTATAGTCATGTAAAATCTAAGGTATAGAGAATTATCTAATGTAGATTTTAGCTCATATTATATTGCCACGCAGAACAGACGACGTTGTATAGTAGCGCTACAGAACGTAGAGCAGCGCCACATATAAAAACATTTCCTGCACAACAACATATCACCCGCCTTTCAGACACTCGTTCCGACCATCTTTTCCTATCTTCCATTGGTCATGATTCTATGGGCTCCATTGGCAGGTTGGAGAGTACATGAAATTTTTGTTGAATACAACTAATTGCATATATACATAAATCATTCTTTCAGGCGTTAATCTTGGCAACATGGGCACACTACTCATCCGGCTCACTATTATGTTTCCAATGACCGATGCCGTTATCGTTATCTTTTTTATCAAATGCCTGCGAATCCAGGCGAGACGTTATGCTCGTTATTTTAAACGAGATAGCATATTTTAAGGGGAACATTTTAAAGCATTTTTTCGTGCTCTAAAAAATAATCCTAACGCATCAGGTCGCACGCATGTCGTTCCTTCTCAAAAAAATGTCGATGGTTGCACCCGCTTCAGTGTTCAGTACTTCGGGCATCATTCTGGCCTCATAATTATTCGTTTTTTTTAAAGCTAATTGATTGAAGTTACAAAGGAAATTAATGCAACTATCTAAGTTCTTAGTTGAATTTCAATTTATTAACTAACTTTTTTAAACATTGCTTTAGATGCTTGCTGGCATAAATCTTCTTGTTAAATTTGCTATGTGCATGTTGAAAAGTATACGCTCAAATACTGACTCTTGCGTTTGTTTTCCTGGCAAGAGAAAGCTAGTACCTATATGATTATGTCATTTTCTTGTAAAATAATAGAATATTGGTAAAATGGGGAAGCAATCATTTGTCGTCCTAGGATAAGCAAAAAAAAACTACGCAATGGAGTGAGGTCATGCTGAAAATGGTTAATTAGTGCTGGAAATACGCATTAATCCTGTCCGCGGGCAAACTACGTACATATATCTATGTATGTATAAATAGTATGTACATACACATAATTTAAGTACATACTTATGTATGTATGTCATCGGAATAAGTTGGAGGGCCTTCCCGGAATGTAATAGGGTTCCCCGACAGAACTCAGGGGGAGAGGCCGGATATTTTCGGAATCTTTTGAAAAATTTCTTGGACAGAGATCAGAAGTCAGCACCTTCCAGAAAGTTCCGAAACATTCAATTAGCCATGGACGGAATAATCCCTTTCCGAAATCGTCTGGAAGGTTCAGAAGCCCACGGTCTGAAGTGAGACGTTCGGGTATATTCTGGAACAGTCTGGGAGCTGGGACAGAATACGATCTCCACCTGAATTCTTTTGAGAATTAAATTCTAAATTGATGAATTAAATTTCTTGAGGAGAAAACACTCACGCACGCAGGCAGAACACAATCGTTTACGAGTATAGCACGGTACTTTTGTTAAACTGCATGCAATCACAAAACAAACATGATTTTCGTGTTCTCCATGTTCGAAAACCCCCTCGTGCACAGTTTGAGTGAAATGCAAAGGAAAATATGTTGCCCCTCCCCAAATAACATAGCACCTTCTGAATCAGACGAAACAAACGGGCTCAATCGGGCCTACGGGCCGACCCAACTTTTCTTGGGCCGGCCCGGCCCGCGGACCGGCCCATTTACACCTCTGCTTGCAATTATATCACTATTTGAGAGAGTGTCAACAAGACCCCTAGCGGTCGGCCGCATCCCGGCTCCCGCTTACACACTCGCACCTTCTTCCCTTGTCTCCGATTAAGAGAGCCTCTCTGTAAGGATCAAGCAGCCCTCAATGTGGGCCTGCCCCGGCGCAAATTTTCTGATTCAGTTATCCAAAATTTTATGAGGGGTACCCATACGCACTGTAGGGAACATTTGTAGATCAATTTTGTTAGAAGAATTTTTTTCTTGTCTAGGCATGCAAAAGTAAGGAAAAAGTATAATTCGCCATAACTTTCTTCATCATCAATATTTTTCAATTTTCTTTTTTTTATTGGCATCCCCGTTGAATTCTAAACAAGCGCTCTCTTGATGTATTTGTTCAAGTACCTTATTTTCATATCGAAAAATTATTTTAAATATTTCAATTTGACCGTAAAGTACCTTAAACTCATTTGGTTTTGGGTTTTATATCTCAAAATGTAGAGCATTAAAAACTGTATAACATATCTTCTTTTCGTTTAGCGTAGATGTCCCTAGGTGGGTTAAAAATAAGCTCAAATAGTGGTACCTCGGATACGTCGGATTCAAGGAATGCTCGAAGAACAGATTAATTTCTAGTTGTAACATAAAATGAACCACTTCATAAGATTCAGCGCGTGTTCCTTGTCAAAAAAGCTATTCAACAAATTTCATAATACTGTCGTTTTCCGTGAAAAAAAGCTCTTCTTCGATATTTTCGCTGTTGACAGAAAATGACCTAAAACTATTCTAATCACTGTATTTTCAACACTTTCAGAGAGAACAGAATACGGAAAGTACTTTTCAGTACGCGACAACATTCTCTACAACGTACAGCGTTTTCATCGGGATAAGGCTTCCCTACTCATGACAGTATCGATTTTCCTATGGCGGTCACACCAGAACTGTCAGATCCGCATTTTGAAACTTTTCGTGCAATCTTAATATTTCTTACTCATCCAATACACCATTCTGCTCCACGAAGCATCCTGAGATCAGAACCGATGTTTATTTTGCATATTTCCCGTGGTAAAAGCCGGCAAAAGGGTTTGCATGCGCGCGGCATCGAACCTGCGACCCATGACATTCGACGTGCACAACCAATACGACAAAATTACAAAAAAAGAAAATTGAAAAATATTGAGTTTGAAGCGAGATACATGAATTCAAATATTATCCATACTTTTAACTTTTCACACAAATAAATTTTTTTCAAAAAATTTTTTACCATTTAATCATCTTGCTACTGGGGCCAGGTACCATGCCTGACAATGTTTTCACACTCGAAATCCAACATCTGGATCTGGGGCAGGCCCTACTGGAGGCTTACGGAGAGGCTCTCTTAAAACACTTCTCTTCTTTCTCCCTCTCTCTCTCCACACATCTTCTCTCTTTCAGTCCACCTCTCTCATCTTCTTTCCATTAGCACAACAACATACCAGAACAATAGCGAGAAAAAGCAGTCTCCGTCTTAACTTCTCTTCTCTCTTTTATTGTAAGTACATACATACATATGTATAGTACGGAAGTTATAAATATGTCTTGATATCTCTTTCTTGACAACATTTCCAAGCTACCGCTACACTCGAGATTTCTATTTAAGCGTTCGGGCGTACACCGAGGGAAAGCACGATATGGAGGCATGACACCAGTCTAGCTAAATTCCCGCGAAACAAATTGAAAAAGACAAAACAAGAAACAAATGGAGAGAGAGAGACAAGAAGCATCCAAATGCTCCCTTATTTTCCCACCCTAAAGTAAAGAACTCAGGGACGAGAGAGATGGCTAGGAGAAGATAGTTGATCAGAAGAGAGCGAACAAGTTTTTGCTATGGAATTAAATTGTTTGGCGGATCTAATCAAAAAGGAATGGAAGCGTAAGTTGGATCGAGAAGAGTGATAGAACATTTGAAGCGATAAGCCACGAGTGCGAGAATTAAGGATGTGGAAGTGGTGCCTGCACCACAAATTTACCAGACTTTCTATTTTGGTGAATATGCATTATTTTGTAAAGTTTTTGAGCTTAATGGATGCAGAACAGTGCCCTGAAGACAAAAATAACAATATCAGTAATTTTTCACTGAATAATTCTCCTTTCTTTAAGGAACGGCCGAAGCAACAAGGGGCAAGGGTACTGATCGAAAGGGTGTGGAGATAGACAGATAATTCAATGGCCTCAAATCGAAAATCTGCTCAAGGGCACAATAATTTCTCCTTCTTTAACCACATTCACTTCCTCAAATCATAAATAATTACAATGTCCTCCGGACCTATGTAATCTGAATAACAATATCTGAATAAACTAACTCTATCTGAATAATATTAAATTTCTGAGAATGGCTAAATCCCTGAACGCCTACTTGTTCTTTCAGGGAAATAAAACTCAAGTGTTTTCCAGACATATACATATTTATAACCTTACCGGCCTAATGATATGGCCAAGTGTTATGGTCATGTTTGAGATTGAGAATGCGAGCAGCAGCAGCCGGTAGTTCTACACAGACGATCTCTTGCCAGGCAAAGCACATTTAGCTATACATCAATATTTATCTTATTGTATACAATTTGTAAAATTATTGTAAAAGAAGTGAAACATCGCATGGTATCATTGGCACACTTAATATGTCTATAAATATAAATATACATACATATATACATATGTATATATATATATATATATATATATATATTTATAATAAAAATTAATTAATTATTGCCCATGAATAATACTACTCATCGAGAACGATGGTGCTGCTGCTACCGTCGACACCTTGTTACACTTCCGAGAATTAACGAATTCGAATAGAAATGACATGCGAGTGCCAATCTGATATGTTGGGCAAATTTTTTTTAATCATGCAAGCAAGTTATAAAAATTGCTCTCGCTAAAAATATTGAGAATATCATCTCGCCTGGGCTCGCAGACATCTGATAAAGAAGATAACGATAACGGGGTCTATGATTGGGAAGATAATAGTGAGCCGGACGAGTAGAGTTCCCGTGTTGCCAACATTTGCGCCTCGAAGAGGCATTATGTATGACAATAATGATATGTAATCTGAAACCTGTCCATGCAGCCCATAGAATCATGACCAATGGGAGAAAGGAAAAGAGCTTGTGATCCGTTGTTTATTTACACTTTCTCCTGTCTTCTTTTGTAGTTACCTGAAGAGCTGTCGATGCAGCTCGCGCGTCTTCTCCGACATTTTGATTGTTTTGAAGGCGTGCCGAATTCGAATGATGCAAAAGATGATAACGCCGCTGGTGACTGTGTACAAAATAGAGTAGTGTAAAGTGAAAGAACAAGAACAAACATATGGCAAATGAAAACAAACCCATCACGATGAAGTTGTTCACTGTGATCACTATAAGGGGCAACTTGTTCAGCACAAAGTCTCCGTTATCGTTGGGTATCTTGAAAATAGAAGAGATAATACGGGTAAAATGGAAAAATTGGAAAAAAAATACACTTACTTTTGCAAGGATTACAAAATATGTATCACGAAAGACGTCCAAGTCGTATTGCTCTATTATTGGAAGTTTGGCGAATGCCTAAGTAAGCGGTGTAAGATTTCAAGCAAATAGGACGCGAATTGTAAGCTTCGATCTTTTAGTTGGTCAAGACATAAAGAAATACATGTACCTACTATATGTACATATGTATGTATGTAGAAGGGAGGTAATAATTATTCCGATGTATAATGATTGCATAGATTCTATATTAAAAGGGAACCACCTCTTCAGCATATGGAGATTTCTCGGAGGCGACATGAGTAAGAAGTGCCAAAAGTGAATTGACTACGAACGCGCTTAGCGCGTAACGCGCTTTCCAATTAGCGCGCAAGTCTTCCAGAGGCGAACGCCGCTTGTCCATCGCAGCCACACCGGCCTGCATATTTTTTATAAAAAATTTTTGCAATATTTTTTTCTTTAAATAAACAATATTCTACTATATCAAGCAGAAAGTAATCGGCACCCGCAAACGGCGTTGTATCGGAAGATAAAGTGGAGCGCAAGCAGAATGAACGGCTGGTAGAAAAGAAAAGCAAATACCGTGCATGCCACTTTACCGCCAGAATACCGTAGTCAAGGAGCGAGTTCGGAGAAAAAAACCATACCGTTCTCTACCAGGTGCACTACCTAGAAAAGTTCATAGACAGGATACTTGATTGAAAAGAGCTCACCATCCGGCAGTTGACTAGTACAAACATAATTATATATGTACATTTCTTAACAAAGTAAAGCATTTTTCCAAGCAAAAAGTAGACATACGTATTATAGCCATATTTATGTTCTTACCGGCCTAATGATAGTATGGCTAAGTGCGAGGGTCATGTTTGAGATGGAGAATGCGAGCAACAGCAGCCGGTAGTTGCCGATGCTCGCGCGTGCTGGAGATTGGAGCGTCAGGAAAGCGAGCAGGTCGTTCGTGCAGATTGCTAGAGCGGTGGCCGTGACCGTCAAGGTCTCTCAGACGCAACATACCACCTATGAAATACATCAATATTTACATCAAATGTTTAAAAAAAATTTAAGGAAAGAGAGCAAATCTGTCGCCTTGAGGAGTGATGCCTATTTAACGACACGCGACAACATTGAAAAAAAAAGTTCACCGAGCCATGTGAAAGTTATTCATCGGAATAATAACCATTGTTGTCGACGTTGTCAAAAATATCTTGGGATATGTTTTTGTTTTCCTTAGAAATAATGATTTTGACCCGAGAAACTGTTTAAGGCAATTATTCGAATTTTAATCTCTGGATTTGAATATGCGGTATCTCGTAATTATATCCTCTCGACTTATTTTGATGGGTCATGATTAATCGTTATTGTTTCTGCATTGCTGAGTTCGTCTTTTTCAGCCTCTCTTCACTCCGTCTCCTTCTCGATTATCAATCATCGTGTTTGAGTTATAATTGAAACAATAAATAAATCGACTCTTATACCTCTTGTGAAGGAAAGTGTTACTTTAGCGTCACAAGGGGGCCAAGAAATTTGAGGAGTTAAAAGTTGTACGATAAGTTGAGTTGTGAGTGGTCCTGAAGTGAATTGGAATGCAGGGGGTAGAAATTTTTCATTCTCTTGCCTTCAAAAATTGTTTTGCCAGACAAATATCGCGAAGTTGACCTGAGAAACAATATTTATCCCATTGATTACAATAGTAGAGTGGGAAATTGTGAAATGTTTGCCAGAGAAGGAAGTGAAATACCGCCTGGTATCATATGCAGTATAAAACTTGCTAGTTCATACGTACTGCAAGTAGACAAGGTATGTTTACACAAAACGTCACTGCAAAGAAAAGAAATTCAACTAACAACTTAGACGGTTACATTGTAAGCTGTAAGCATATGTATAAGAGAGATGACACATACCTCCGATGTAGATAGGGAACGGAGAGGAGAGGAAGAGGAGAATATCAAGCCAGCCACCGAATCCAACCATCTATTGAAATGGTGAGATGGAGAAATGAAATCTGCGGCTGTTTTAGTATATAATTTTTATTATTTTAATTTTCCTCTACCCATTCCTACAGTCTGATGACGAGTCTTTATTTATATCATCTCTAATTAATAAATTGAATTATCAATTACCCTTTAATAATGCACAAGTCATATTGTTAGTTTTCCCCTCTTTTCCAATGCCTTAATTGGATATTGTGAAATTATTTTATTTTCAGCATTTAATATTATACGCAAGAGAATTAAAGTAGAGAAATCACTAGTAGTATTATTTAATAAAACGGAAAAACTTTTAAGCCAAATTCGATTTTTCAATTCGCTCTGAGAAAAACAGATCGCTTTCGAACTCCTGGAAAGCAGAGAAAGGAATGGCCGTGCTAGAACTTGATGACTTGTTGCAATTAGTCGATGCCTTTACGGTGTCCATGCATGTATGTTGAAATTTCGGGTTCATCTTTTTGATATGCGTTTGATAACGTACATGGATATCTTGTTGTCTCAATCAACGCGCTCTGTTCTCTCGCTGGAGGTCGGTTGTCATTCTCTTGCCTGACAACACTCGTCCTTCCACTGAGCGAGTACAGTACTCGTCGCTCCGTCCTCTCATCTGCTGAAGATCCCGCCTCTCTCATGGGTGGGAATCGATCTGCCGGAGATGGGGAGGGAGCCTTAAACAGTCTTCTTCTTCTCCACTCTTCTTCTGCTGCCAATCTGTCGTCGATGAGCTGGAGCAGTCGAGTTGCTTCTGCCGTTGCTTCTGCTCCGCATTCCACAACCGTGGCCAGGAATGCACGGCTCCGTGCACGCTCTCGAAGCCTTGCGGCTTCTTCTCTGCTGTGGCCTTCGATTTCTTGCATGTAAACTTGTTGGTGTGCTCCTGGTATCTTGTGTACTGTTGGCAGTATACGGTAACATCTTCTTCACATGCAGCGATCATCTCCGTGAGTAGACTCCTGGATTATTGTAGCCTGTCGGGTGATGTCTCGAAGAGCCGGTTCTCGATCTCCTCCTTCTTGGTCTGCAGGAGATCTCTTGATCCACTTGCAGCCATGCTGGACTGATGACTATCCTTGAGCTTCATGTCGCACTCCTTAAGAACTTCTTCTCTCTCAGAGATGGTTGGCACTTTCCTTGGTGGAGGGGGAAACAGTACGGAAGGATCCTCTTTGTCCTAATCAGTAAAGCTCTGGAGAAGGGAACAGTACCGAGGGATCTTCTTAATGCTTTTCGTCTACCTCCTTTGAAGATGCGACATCATCGTCATCTTCGTGCGCAGCAGCGGTTTCCTCTTCTTCATTGTCACCATCATTGTTGGCTTCTTCTTCTTCTTCCCTTTCCTGGTTCTTTCTTGTCGAGACTGACTCCTTGTCAGTCTCTGCCTGCCTTGCTGCAAGAGATGTTTCTTCTTCCCGGTGCTTGATTGTGCCGCGGCGCTCTTGCCCGCGGCGCTCTACACGTTCAGCACGTGCTGCCGCTGTTGCTGTTCGATCCGAGAAGGTCGCGGGGGAACTCTCCTGAAGAGCTCGTCTCTTGTTGCGTGGCTTGACCTTGGTTGTGTTCCGGGAAGGGACGAGTTTCTTCTTGTTTCCTTAGTCGTCATTGTCGCTGCTCTCAATCGTGAGTGCGAGCACGACGTGAACATCCTCATCCTTGTTCAAGCTCTCGGGCTGGAAGTCGTTCTTCTCAGGGCACTCGGGCCCCGTTGACATCAGTCTCTCGGGCCTCAATGACATCAGGCTCACGGGCCTTGCGGACTTCAGGCTCTCGAGCCTATCCTTCATCTGGACTTCGCGTGAGTTGATGGGCATGCTAGCCTGCCCAGTTTCATTCTCGGGCGTCGAAGCTGCCGACGCACCATGTGCGCGCTTCGGTTCTTGTA